>CAJQZN010025601.1:0-22551 GCA_907164685.1 Colias eurytheme | reverse complement strand
CACTATTTTAGCTATATTACTGTCAATACTTTAGAATATTTTATTGAGAAGGAGGTATTTACATCTTTGGTTCAACATTCGTTTCATCAACCGTGCACTTTAAACCACCGAGTGCATTTGATGCGGGCCATTATACATAGATACACCATGATTCGCTTGAAACACGAAGCAACTCAGACTAATAATCATATAACTAAGCGACAAAAGCTAACAAAACTTATATTGTTTCAAGGTAACTAAATAAATAAATATTTCAGAACAATTTTCTTACGATCTTATCCCATACTAAGATTTCGCTTGTGTTATGGAAACCAGATGGCTGATAAACTTACATATACAATTTTAAATAAATATTTATATAGATTATTAACACCCAGACACAGAGCAAACATCTATGTTCATCACACAAATATAAATAACAACAGCAGGGATGGCTCAGTGGTGAGGATCTTGGACTCGATAAGTCGAGGGTTCGAGACCAGGCGAGCGCGCAGGAAATAAATTAATTTTTCAATTTATCTGCGCATGTTATAACATCATTACTGCTCGAAACGGTGAAGCAGAACATCGTGAGGAAACCGACATGTGAAAGAATCAAAGTTCCACGTCATGTTGCATCCATCAACCCGCACTTGGCCAGCGTGGCGGATTATGGCCTGATCCCTTAAGGGAGGCTCGTGTACCAGCATAGGGAACATGTTCTGAGGATGATGAACTAAATAAACATTTTGTACAAAATTACACGGCTTTTATTTTTTTTTTTCTAAAAAAGGCTCAATTTGTAAGGAATGATACTTTCCATAGCCCTGACTGAACCTAAAACCCGAAAAAAATTAAATTATTCCATATGACGTCACTATTTACATCATCCTATATTATATGCCAGATATTGTTAGCCCCGCGTAGTAAAGTCAGTTTATACCTAAAATAAATATTAAGTAAGTACGAAGAAAATTTCAAGTCAACGTGCATGTAACTTAGATCATTAAGTAAGGACCCAATATAATAGACAGAATGAAACAAAGTGTCGCCTCTATAGCGGTGAGTCAGTGACATCGCATAATCTATGACTGTCTAGGCTCTAGCCGTCATTCGCGCGCCCCGCGCCGCGGGATTTTGTTCGTCACAGATTTGTCACAGATTTTGTTCGTGGTGACTCTTCCATACGTAGTAATATTATCTCAATGACTTGTTCACAATAATTATAAAATATGAAACGCTATTTTTAACGTAGGGTGCTTACCATAGTTTATTATGTAATATTTGTATAAGTAGTATATTATTATTAGTCTGTGGTAATATTTAAATTTTATAACAATATGAAGTATGAACGCTTCTAGAAAATGTGTTAAATGCGAAAGGTGATTGATAACAATTTTAATTAACGTACTTTTTCTCCCAGCCCGCCATTAATTCAACAACTAGGTACTGTTTTATTCAAATGAAATAAAAGCCTCTCGTAACCATAGCAACGAATTTTAAGATGGCGAATTCCCGCGCTTTCATGGCTTTCCCGCCATATCGATCGAAAGCCGTACGTTGGCCGTACCTACGGACTTTACAACGCGCCTGTATCAACTGTATGAAATTAATCACTTTTTCATAGTAGAGCGAGTATATGTAGAGCGATTATTTATCTTAATGCACGATTACCTAAATAATATACTTGGGTATAATAGATTTAAAGAGCCATACGCAACTTGAATCTCATTTTCAAATTACGGTTTCGATAAGATTATTCGTGGCAATTACATAATATTATATAAATAAGACACAAGTTAGGTACAGACCTATCGATTGAAACTAGGGATGTAACGATACCGATACCGATACCGATATATCGGCCGATATATCGGCAAGCCGATATATCGGTATCGCCGATAATAAATCAACCGATACCGATATTTTTTTATTAAATTCTCTCTTTTCTTTTATGTTTTTGCATTGTATTCATTCGTATTGTTTTATTTCTGTTTCTGTAATAGTGTTAAGGAAGAGCGGAACCTCCTGACACAAGCATTTTATTTGCTTACTAGGAGTGTTCCAATCACAAATTTGTTTATGTAAGGGAAAGAAATAAATAATTTTGAATTTTTTTAATTTTTAACGTGATAACGATTTTAAAATCGTTTTAGTCGGGTGACATGTTCATAAACTTGTGTCACACCAAAACCTCACGAGCGCGATCGCAGGTATAACGAGAGAGAGACGGATCGATCTCCCGTTTCATCTCGAGCGCTGCCACTGCATTATGTTATCACGTAAACATCTCGATCGTAAACCTACTTTACAAACAACCAATTTTTTTGATATCAAATAATTCAAAAATCCGCGCCCAATGAACGATGCGGGAGGCCGCCCGCGCGTGCGCACTTTGTTTTCTGAAAAAACTCTACCAATTAGTAAACTTTTATTAGGTACTGATTGTATGTGTATTACTTAAAGTTTAACTGACTTCGTAAAATAATAATACTAAAATAAATGGTTTTGTTGTTTTTTGATTTGGCATTTTTATTTAAAAGAATACGATTAACAGTTGTCTCTGTTAAATGTTGGTAATTTTTTATGCATAATTCACTATTTATTTTTCTACCAAGCCATCGATATCGGTATCGGTATCGGTATCGCCGATACATTACTACAAATATCGGTATCGGTATCGTATCGGCAAAATCATGTATCGTTACATCCCTAATTGAAACCTTTCATTTCAAATTTAGATCCTTTTTTTGTTGAAAATTTAAAATCTTTTGCAATAAAAATGTAAGTTTTTAGATAATTATTTTGCTCAATTTCTGCAAGAACTAACAAGGCAGAGTCAGCCAAGCTTACAGTTCAATGGCCGATAACGACCTTATTATAGTTATTATGTAAGCTGGTCCCAGATCCTTCTGCCATGACCTCTTTACATGTTATCTAACTGGGTCTTTTATAAGCAGAAATATTTCTGAAACAATGTTGACATCATTTCGCATTTAATTTCTTTGTTCAGGGAAAATCCTAATCCCTATCAACTAATCCCCAGGTGCTAATTGTGTTTAATAATTTAATTTTTACTAAGGAGTTGTGGAAGTGTTTGAAGTAAAAAAGAACATAATATAAAAACATGTTTTTTAGTTATAAACTTCGTTATAAGTGTAGGCATAGGCATAGCCATTCTATCTTAGACTTTTAATTTTTCAAATAACCATACCTACGATAATTAATATAAAAATAATTAAGAAAACAGTACCTATATTACACGACTAATCAATCAATGAAAAATAGAAAATTAGCTAAATTAAGACGTAGTATTAAACAGATAGTAGGAACCGCAAGTTACGCCGGTATGACAAGCATCTCGTTAAAATTTCAACCCCCAAATCTGTATTTCCGAACGCACCCTACCCCAGTGCGATTCGGAATTCGAGACGGGGATGTCGTGCGTCCGCCCTCACTAATAGTTCAATGCACCTAACCATTAAAATTAAATAGCGTCACTGTTGTTTTGTTTTGTGTATCTGTGTTTAACATAATAAGTAATCTGTAACGGATGACGTAATACAGGTAAGTCTATAGCATTTCTACACATTTGAAAAACGTAGTGGAAACCCGCGACGCATTTTCAATGGACAATATAAATTAATAGGAGTGCTCTAAGCGATGCGGTTGAAACATAAACATTATAGAATAGTATTTTTTAATTAGAATCAATGTGTACATGTAGTAAGTATAGCTGTTGTGGTTTAAATTTTAATCGCATTTTTTTTACTATACATATAGGTATGCGGATTTACTATGTCTCCTTTGTTAAAAATTGGTAAAAAATAAATTGTACAACAGTTGAGTAAAAATTTATAGAAATTTTTTTCTATTTACTTTTGTGTCTACTATTTTAAATATTCAATTGATAGTTACTGCGTCTGAAGATCAGTTTTTGCTCTACGTAGTAGGTAGGTACCTACTTCAAATCTCAAATACCTATTTACCTATTTAAGAATGCTGAAAAAGTTTCCATACATTATTTTGAATGAATATCTACCTACTGCATCGTTAGGATATAAAAAAATTGAAACATGTTAGAAATTGGACAGAAATTAAAAAAAAATATTGCATGTTATTCCTATTAATTATGTACGTTTACAATAAAATAATCTTGTTAACTGAACTACTTAGTTCTTAAAGACGTAAACTAAATTGACGTCCACTCTGGGGCTATCGAGCTTAGGTATCAAGAAGCTTCTTGTTAGGTATGTAATACAATTAATTTGGCAAGATCTCATCATGGTTATCTTTTATCAAATTGTCCTTGGTCATAGCGGTTTTATGTATCTTCCTTTGTATAACGTCGTATTTTTTTAAGGCTACCATACCTAAATATTTTTAATAAGCGCATGTTGGTCGGTAGATATTTTTTAATAGAGAAAGGCTGCAAAGTCGGCTTCGCTTTCCATAGTTTAAAAAAAACGTTTTATTACCTTTTTACATGGATTTTGAACTGAAAGGTAGGAAAATCGGTAATATTCTAGTTATTAAATTAATAAAAATTAATAATGTTAGTTACAACCGCGGAAGATTTTGCAAAAAGATACATTTGCCATTTTTTTATTTTTATACCTACGCGAAAACCAGATCATATTTTGATGATACATACGTAGAGCTGCTGATGTGTGTAGCAGGTAGCTTAGTTATGTACCAAGAATACGTAACGTATGTAAGCTATGGAAATACTTGCTTTTTCCCGCGGTTCGATCCTCGCGTTTGTACGGCACAGCCAGTCCTGTAAAAATCCCATTCCACCATAGAGTAGGTACTATATTATATTCTATGACCATAGTAAGGCCTAGCCTAACCATAGAGATATCAATTTACGCACCACACCACAGAATAATAACTATAAGTAGCTAGCTAACCACACAATATTCGATCCATATTCCATAGACCATGACTTATTTCGTTTACCGCCAAAATCCTCGGGCTGCGAGATAGTACGCCATTAGTTCCGCATGACTGCCGCAAAATGAGCGGGCGTTTGATAAAAGAGCTTTTGTATTTAATAGAAATATTATCTATGGAAGATAATATATTTTGATAAACCTATCAACCACCTAGCTGCGTTATGGATAATTTATTAACAAATTATAGGTATACTAAAACCTTCCTCTCGAAACACTCTATTTAAAATTACCTCATCAAAATCCGTTGCGAAGTTTATTTTTTAAAATCTGAGCTGCATAGGGACACACAGACAGACAGCGGGAAGCGACTTTGTTTAATACTAATAGTGTCAGTAGCGATGATGATAATTTCAAAATTTACAGTTTACATCCCGTAGAACTAAAAAGTATAGTCTATAAGTTAACAGTTACAGGAATAAAGTTGCCTTCAACTTGTGAATTTGTTAGTTTTTGAGTTGGTTCAAATCTTTTCTATTTAAAATATTAATGTAGAGTATTTAACCTGAGACTTGAGTCGCGTGGTGCACGCATGAAATGTCCCCTATACTTTATTCCAGGCTATAATCTGTCCGCATACGAAATTTACTATCGATTCAGTATTTTTATGTGGTTGACCTCCAAATTTATAGACATAACAACACATTTTACATATGGTAGCCCACTTGCTCCTCTGCTTGCTCTGCCATAAAAAAAGAAATATTTTATGATTTCAAACTTAACCGACAAACGTCGTTCTGCCTTACTCTCATCACTAAGGGATATGAAAAATAGATGTGTGAATGATGTTCTCAAATCTCAATAGGCACACAAAATTTCATGAGTATCGGTCCAGCCGTTTCGGAGGAGTATATAGCATTGTGACACGAGAATTTTACATCTTGACTAGACTAGAGAAAGAAGAGAAGAGATAAGTGAGATAACGCTATAATTCGTAACATATATGTATAACTGCTTATAATACAGTTAAGCCTTCTATCCACTTGAGCATGCATGCTCAGGCGAATGAGCGGCTCATTTGGCCGAGCCGCTCAAGTGGAGACGCCTGAGCACGCGCGGCCTGAGCATGCTCAGGCGTCTCCACTAGAGCGGCTCGGCCAAATGAGCCGCTCATTCGCCTGAGCATGCTCAAGTGGATACAAGGCTTTTGGTAACGCTTAGGAAAGATAGTTAACCCATATTACTGGGATAACGCCCAGAAGATCCCATACTAAGCAAAATAAGCAAAACTTATACGATTCGCTTGGCGATAACTTTTGTGTGTGCCAGTTAAAATGTATCGAGTTGGATGGAAAGTAATAAACGGAGAAGATAAACATGAAGTTGTTGTTTCGGTTTCTCGTATAAATAAATACATAATACATATTTATATAGGTACTTTTGAGATAATGGGTTTTTGGAACCGTAGTAGCTATGTGGCCATAGGATTTGATATGAAAATATACCAAGTGGGGATCTATGGGAGGGAGGGAAAGTGCTTAAAATACTGGAGATGGCAAATTTTGCTGAAAGGAAACATTCCTGCATATAGATCGTACACAATTAGTGCTAGTGCTAGTCATTCAATCAAATAGCAGATTCAACCAGATGACTGCGACATATACATACAAATATCCAAAGCAATCAGTTTATAAGCATTTGGATTACAAATATTCGCGCTTTTACTCGTAGCCATAGCAAGCAAAAAATACTCCTAAAAGCTAACTAAACTAATAAAAATAGTAAATAACAATCTGGATTACAAACGTTTACGTTTATCTCTCTAGTATTTTAAAATCAAGCCAAAAAGTCATACAGCATAATGCCTCTAGCCAAACGAAGCCTCCCTGGGGGTGGGGGAGGCGCTGGGGGAGATAATCAAGTGCCTAACGATTTGATTGCCGATATGACAGACAATTTGTCATGGCTTATTGCAAAAACTACGTCTGATCTGATCTCGTTAGGTGCAGCTTGTTTATCTCTATGGAATTATATTGATATGTGTCGATATAATAATATGTCTTATACTAAAGGGTGTCCCACTATTGGTATACTAAGCGCGAAGGGGCTTGTAGTTTTGCATACACTGATCACGAAAATAATACTTAAACAAAAAAATTACATCAAAAAATGTTTGCTAAATTTTGCCTGAAAATCCATGTTCTCTTCCCTAGCTTCGCGCAGCCGGCATAGGTATACCGCTTCGCTAATGTGAGCATTTTGTCTATGAAAACATAATCTTAAACGATAGGTCACGTGCTGGTGGCAAAGCTGGGCGGGTTGCTTGTTATGGGTACACAGTACACACATAGAGTTTTAAGAATTCATCTATTTGAAAAAAAAACTGTGTCTGGAATTTTATAAGTATTTTTTACGTACTCAGCGTATGCAAAACTATAACCTCCTTTGAGCTTAGTATACCAACAGTGGGACACCCTGTATATTGTTGTACATACTTAAATAGATAAAAATCTCGATAAATATAGACATTGATGAATCTGTGTGCAAGCAAAGCGAACAGCTATTGTTGAACTATTTTTCTCAAGAACTCAACATTAATGATAGTTTTCATTTTTCAGGATTGTGCCTTGTACAACATTTTCATAATACCACGGTCATTCCTCATACCTTAACAGCTGCTTCTTTAGAACGGTATCACTATATTGTTACGTACCTACAACTAATTCGTTCGTGATAACTCCTATCCACGTCATCGTTCTTGATTACTCCATATGCTCATGGTTCCCAACATTTTCGTCCCTTTCGCTGTACTTAGAAAGTAGTCTCGCGAGTTTCAAAGCGAAGTTTATGTCTAAAACACACAGCTGAGCACAATGGGGTCCCTGAAAGAGCCTGCAGCTGTGGAGCGGATTGCAATCCGCATTGTTTGTTCAACAATCACTTGAAATGATATGGTACTACTTTTTCCAGGCCTCGAAAAAGCGCAAGATGGTAGGCAACGATGTCGTTTTGCGTGCAGATTTAGTTCGGTAGCAAAGGGAAAGGAAAATACAGATTATAAGCTTACCGCGTAACATTGCACTGCCCCTAATATTTCAGCAGTTTAGTCAGACTGAACTTCAAGAGATATTGGTTTTAACTGGCCATCCAATAATTTTGACGTCAAGTACCTAGTAGCAATCCCCGATGGTCTTAATTGTTTGCTGCAACATTGGCGATGTTACAAATAGAGAAATAATAATCAATTTTTCATTTTAACTTTTGCATTGTTCTTTTAGTAAAATGTGTAGACATGGTATAAACAAATTTGTCAACAATTCTTCTCCAAAGTTAAATCGATTCAGCAAAAGCTTTGTTCGCTTTGTATGCAGGTACATATTTTAACATTGAACACAGAGGGTTCAAAGGGGGACGTAACAAATTGGATTTAGGTCCCCCGTGTGGTCCGTCTAGCCTTTGGTTATAGCAGGTTATACATGCTAATGTTAAATGTACTGGGTTTGAAGATTGTGCAATCTAAACAGTGCTCATGTTCATCGTGGATTTATGTCTTAAATCTTTAACGATCGAAATCAAATATGATGTATTTTATTAGAATAAAAATGCGTGTTGTTACTTTTTTATTATATTGCATTTATTACAGAAAAAAATAGAAAATTTCGATTAATATTAAGCAATTTATGAAAACTCATGTTTTTGTGAATTGTCGTAAATATTAGAATCCTCTGTAATCACATAAAAAGTAGCCATTATTGATTATACTCCCATTATCACAATTTCTAGTATTCGTCTTAGTTAACACAAAAATAATCAAGCAATAACTAAAACTATATGCAAAGAAATCAAAATATCACTTCCAAAAAACATTTATTATTATTTATTATGCTTAATTAAAAGGGCTATAAAATCGCAATGTCATTCTCCCCCGCGACACTCGACAGCTCTATTGATTGTTGTCAATACAACCTTCGCAGGTAGTCAAACATTTTGAATTGTGCAACTACCCTCGTCCGAGAGACTTGCGAATTTCAACCTTAAATCTTTTATCTTAGAGATTAATTTATCGTTGTATAGGTAACAGCTGCTACCCTAGTACTGAAGGTTCAATAAGGGTCGTTACAGACGGTAATTATGTGCAACAGTGCACCGAATACACTGAGAGTGTTGAACACATTATGTGTGTAATATCTATAAACTATATGTATGAGAGTATAGAACAAAAAAAAATAAGATTTGAGAACATCCGTCGTTCTTATGAACATAGGTTAGAATTAGATAGAAAATCTGACAAAATAACTGCTATAATATAAACGCGCTTCTTAAACTACTGGGATAAGAAACTTTCAAATGTGTAAGTACGGTCTGCTTACTATACTTTTTTTATTAAGTTAACGGTGTTTGTTCTTCCAGATATATAAAAATAAAGTTTCACATTGTACCTACAAATTTTATGATAACATTATAAATAATGGTTACAATCACCTCTACCCAGTATAAAATTCAATAATACCTACAAATTGCATTACACCGAATAATGCATCCACCCCCGATGTCTTGACGTGTGTTCACACCCTTACGTAATGGTAGAATTATCGCCCCTCGAGGGTGAACGACCCTCTGATCAGCGACAAGCCTGATATTTACGAGCTGAACCTAAACACTGTTTAGCGCCCCTGTTGACACTAACTTGTCTAATTATTGCCGACAAAGCTTACTGTATGGTTGGATCCCTAAATCTGTTTGGTCAATACCACGTACTGCAGTTGAATAATAAAATATTAATAAACAGCACCATACTTTTATTTTGCACCAAAAGAAAGACAAAGCCGACAGTTACAAAGAAAAGCAAAGGCTGTTTACAAATTAAACTTCTGAAAGTAACTTACACAACTATCTGTGCCTCGCGGTTTCACCCGCGGAAGAACCAGCCCGCAAAATCAAGTATTTCTATAGCTTATGTGTTATCAGTTATGTCATGGACTAATAGAATCTCTAGTAAAGTTTGATCGAATTGCGTCCAGCAGTTTTTTCGTGAAGAACAAATATAAATACATGAGGATAGATATATAGGATACATACCTACCTACAGCTATCCTCAGAATTCAGAAACTTCGCATTTATAAAATTGGTAACATATTATGACGCTTTATGCCGGCTTATGAATGAGCAAAGAGCATTTACAACATCATTAAGTAGTATAAGTACATGTGAAACTCAAATGTGTTTTTGATTTATGTCAATTAAGCTTTAAAGCGGGAATTAAGGTACTTAAGTAAATACTTTTCTAAAGCCAGAAAGCGGCAGTATACCTATAACATAAAGCTAGCTTACACAAGTTCAAATATGAAACAACTTTGAAATGTACTACTTACCTCTCTACATAATAAAATACATATTTATTTATGTATTTATTTTATTTCAATGTGTCGTCTGTAAAGCATTATTTATAGAAATAAACATATTATTTTCATTTTAGTAATATATTTTTACGTCTTCTTATTAAAATCATAATCAACACTTCTATTTTCACAATACCAAAATGAATTCGATAAAATCTATACATATAATAAAATCGTAGGAAAGTCAAAACTGTACATTGAATATTTTTTTAAAAGAATACATATTCCATGATCTATAATCGATATAGAAGCCAAAAATACAGTTTTTAGAATTTTTGTCTGTTTGTCTGTTTGTCTGTATGTTTGTCCGAGCTAATCTCGAAAAGTACTGCATAGATTGACTTCAAATTTTGCATGAATATTACTAACAGGTCGAGTGAGGTTTTTTTAAACATATAATCATGCTATCACCTCCGGGGGAGGAGCTGTGAACCTTTACTTTTCTTACGTATTCCGTGTACTACGACAGCGTACAATCTAAAGACTCATGTTTAAATGTTGTTTTTGAGTAAGCCATGCTATTATCTAGCTTTACACTATAAAAACTACGTCATTTACGTAATTTGGGCAGATAAACTGTTTAATGAATCTTAGTACTATAAAGACAAATTTGATTCAGCGCCATCTATGAGATTTCGTAAAAATCAAATCAATTTACATGTTAACACTACTGAACACAATGTTAAAAATTAATAATTTAAATATAATTATGTTAGTTATTTATTTAACTCTTTAACCCATAATAAATCTTCCCTTCCCTATAAGGTGCGCTTATAATTCGTGTGAATATACTACATTTTTAAAAGTGAGGGTAGATGTATATTATTTTAAGTCAAACTAGACACCATTACAGTTAATCTAATATTGATTGTGTTCATTGGTTACATTTTTAAAAATCTTCGTGTTTTAATAATTCGATCACGAGGCGGGACTCTAATACAAAAAGGTTAGTTCGTTGATAATTATTATTCCTTCATCATTTACATGTTGTTAGTAAAAAATAATATACTTTGACTGTTAATACTTTTGTTCAGTATTTATCTATATGATTATTGCTTGGTAATTAATATATTTTCATGTCGTATACCTAATTATAAACATAAGTGTGATGTGAAACTAGCTGGATTTATTTTTACACACTCACAGTCTTATATTTTGTGTTAATGTTAAAATAGTATTAATAATAGTGTAAATCATAATATTTTTTCAAAGTTAAAAATATTTCCTTTTTTCTGATGGTGTTGTCATCGAATTAAACCGCGCTGTCGTTTCGTTCACAAAAAGTCATGTTATTAGGACCGAATATGTAGCCGCCTCAACTTACGGAAACGAGAGTAACCTGCGTTGTCTGTTAGTTATTGTATAGTCGAATTTAACGTTACATGGAAATTGGAATCTAAATACATATATGTATACCTACTTATATTAAATCTGTAGAGGTCAATTCTGCACATGAAATATATTTCCTAAATAACTATTATTTTTCATATTCGTGAGCAGAGCAGCAACTCCATTTTTAAGCTTTCGTCGCGTGTGCGTTCTTAATGCGTGTATCTTAATGGTTAAAGCTACACAGAAATCAAGTATGAAAGAAATGTTCTCCATATTATATAAAAAATATCTCCCGACATCATAAATGTCTATCTTTTATGGTTGAGCTTAGGAGTTCAAAGCTTTCTGATTATATTTGTCTACTAGCTGTCCCCGCGACTTCTTTCGCGTGGAATAGTGACTATGGGACCTATGACCATGGGCTCAGGGTGGGGCAACAATAAAAAATCATTTTTATTTTCATGCTCCCACTCCCGCGCCCACTCGCACTCCCACGCCATATGCCACGTTCAGTCCCAATCCCACGCCCACGCCCACTCCCCTTCACAATTAGTACCTACCAGATCAAAGTCAGGGTAAGCGCCCCACCCAGCCCCACCGTGGCTACGCCCATGCTGAATTACTACTTAAGATACAATTATTGAGTAAATACGTACTAAAGTCCGGTCGCGAAGCAGAAAGAATTTCGTACAATGACCTCTTTACCTACTGACAGTGGTCACAAACATTTTTGAATGAAGTGCAGTTTACATGAAATATTTGGAGGAGAAAATGTTTTTTACTAATTTATTAAATAAATGTCCTCTATTCATTTACAATACTTATTAGTTAGTTACATTTTAACTTTTTCAATAACAACGATATATTATATAAAAAAAAGTGTGCGTGTACACACATAAGAAGTGAAACTTCTTTATGACCTTATTTTTCAAAAAATAATTTACTATGTAGGTACAATATTACAGAAATACGTTATTCTAACACGCGATTTCGACTTAGGCGGATTTTGATTGGACATAAAGAGTTTGAGGTTTATTCTTATAAATTTTGAATTCACAAAATCATAATTGAACACCTGAAACCAATCAAGCAAACACAAACCTTACGCTCTCAGGTTAAAGGTTTACAATCCCTAAGGACGGCGGTCATTGCACCTGTGCGAGCAAGACACATTATTTTTACAAGGGAGTGACAGTGACAGGTTAATGTACGAAATTCTTCCTGCTCCGCGACCGGACTTTACCATAAATAATTAAAAGAATTGTTATTAAAATTTCTTACTAAACTGAGCTAAAAAACTTACGTACCAAATTATTAAAGAAAATCAAGAAATGAAATGCCTAACCTATACCAAATAGTTACTACATAATGTAATTAAAAATTATGATTAGTATATAATATCGAAAATCAAAAAAGAAATGCCTAACTAATTCTACGTACGTGTACGTCTACGTAAAATTTCTTTTAAATTATGTCATATTATTTTTTAGGAACCAGGGGGGGGGAGAGGAGCAAATTCTATTTCCTTCCTTTCTTAAACGGATGTTTTTAATAATCTATGGTGTAGCCACTGATCAGCTTAATCGATACTCAGTTTTTATCAAATCCAGCAACAAAACCAAATTAGATCTTTCCTGTCTCACGCACGTAACTAAAGGCTGAAGAGAGAGAGAGCACGTAACTAAACCGTTTAGACGAAGAAAAGTGTATAGAAAAAGGAATAAATAATTTCATAAACTTCCCGACGATCTTCAAAAATAAATTATAACTTTCATTTTTTTCATTCCCACTTTTACCCCTATGTAGGTATAATAAGTGGATGAACCAATTTTGATACACTTTATCTAAGAACCAGCGTCGGAAAATATTCTGCCTAACAAAAAAAACCGCATCTAATTCGGTTTACCTGTTAGTCAGCTACGGTGCCATAGACAGACACACACACACACACACACACACAGAAATACATAGCGGTCAAACACATAACACCAGTCTTTTTGCGTCGGGGGTTAAAAATATAATACGACATAATTTAAAGGACATTTTATGTGGAAAATTTACCTATACACCAGGGTAGATAATTTTTGAAACAAAAAAAAATCGCAGTAGGATGAAACCCATTAGAAAAGGATATGATAAAAATGTAAGGAAAAATAAATTACGGTCAATCGGAGTTCGGGAAGTGGGAGGGGGGGGAGCTTTTAAGAGAAAAAAATGGTTTCTCTCGATTTCTCGATAATAATAACACCTGCTAATTTTTTTCTACATATTTTAATTGTACAGACATCACTTTTCCACAATTTTATTATATGTATTGCTTCACAAGCATTGGCAGACGACAAGCGCTTGTCGCCATCCGTCGCGATTTGAACTGAGCGTTCCCACGGCATGTGTGCGTATGGCAAACACTGGCGAGCGACAAGCGCGCCGATTCCCATGGCATGTGGTGTGGTGTGGCGCGGTCGGATTTGTGAAGCAAACATGTCGTGGGAATCAGGCTTTAACTTAATTTTTATTCACCCGCATCAGTGCCACCTAAAAAATCTTTATATCGAAATTCGAGCAAAGTTAAGAAAATGAGAAATAAGAGTTCTCAAGGATCGTTAGAGATAAGAGGCTTACTATTGACCGAAAACAACATGTGTTATGCCGAACCTGAAACCGCTTCACAACGAGAATTGCGGCTCACAGCTGACCGCGAACGGCATGTACTATCCTGTGAGACCGAAACCTTCACTGAGAGGGTATAACGTCTCACAGCTGATCGCAAATGGCATATTGTACTATCCCGTGAGACCGAAACCCTCACTGAGAGGGAATTACGTCTCACAGCTGATCACGATCGTCATATTTTATCTCGAGAATCTGAAACTTTTACTCAATATGAAGACCGTTTGACAAATAATAGGGTGCACCATAATATTATTCGATCTCTCGAAGATGAACATGAGCATAAGCAATGACTAGAGTAGGGACGCGAATATTACCATTATTTGAGACAAGAACGATTAATAAGTTTGTTTAATGAAAGATTAAGAATTGAAACTATTGGTCTCTTGAAACGGACGAATAGCGAGAGGCCCGTCTTACTGCAGACAGATTTCGACATAGTCTTAATGACTTAGAGGTAAACATAGAAGATCAATCTACAAATTCGGTGGTGTGGTCCGACAAATATAAAAGTGGGTTTGCTTATAACCTCACAATTGATTACCTACAGATCATCTTCTGTATAGGCGATATTAACGTAGTATGTTCTTTTTGTAATGCTTTAAAGTGGAGTAAGGAGTCGGCTTTCGTTTGAAGATACGCCGGAACCTTTGAAATCACTACTTTTAAGTTTTAGAGGAACATGTGCAATCTAAACAGTTCTTAGACAATATTAGCTCTTATAGTATTGCGTTTTAAATGATCCTTTGGTGCTCAACAATTATCAGATGCTCCTTTCATTCTTACTTTTAAGATACAAGGTCAAGTTTATCATTTGATAGGATCCCTTTTGCCTGAAGGCCAACCTAAGTTTCTTTAAATATATTTTGTATTCGACTACGACGAATAATCGAATACAAGAAATCAATATTTCTCGAATTTAAAACTGAACTCATTTCACAATTTTAGAACATGTTAATTCATCAGGTTAATCCGTATATATGCGTTTTAAATCGACATTAGAAGCTTTTCCTCAAGATGGTGATATTAATATAAAATTGGTATAAATGCCGATAGACGGAAGTCTATCAGCACTCAGGAATTCCCTGAGCGTGTTATAACGCCCAGGCCACAGTATTACAATTTTTCCTACAGTAGGGCGACGAATGTATTTTCGCATAGCAACGGAGGGGAACTCGTGGGGGGTAAAGTGACGCGGGCCACGTACCACAAACATGCTTAGTTTGTGGTACCGAGCGCGAAAGAAAGTCATCGTGTTTTTAGTAAAGTTACTATGTAAACTAACGTAATTTATTACTTAGGTACATATTCTATAATGGTGCGCTCAAACTGTTAATCTACATTTAATTTAGATTATTATTTTAATTACTAAGAAATGTAGAATTTAAATCACATTCATTCATGTTTTCCTCAGATATTCGATGTCTATGATTTTCGATGATTTTAAGATTTTCTTATCAGAGTATTCAATTTTAATGTAGTTAAATTTTATAAGAGACAATTAAGAACATTCAAAAATAAAGTGTCACGTATTTTTTTTAAACGACGAATGACGAAAAACGGCCGAATCGCGGACGAAGTCGCGGGCAACAGCTAGTATGGAATACAATTTTGTAAATGGTAACAGCTGTCGCGTGGTGGCTAGGTCCAATATATAGAGATAGGTAATATAATACTATACTAGTCTAATACAAGTACTAGATATAAACATAATATAGATACAGTATATAATAATTTGTATGTACAAGTCTGCTCGCTAAAATCCGCCTACGATTAATTTTAATGACGCTTTCACCTCAGTTTTGTGGAACGCAAGCATCCTTGTAAAACTGGAGGCCGAACGATGAAAAATGTTTCAGTTTTAACGTTTTGGTATAAATATATTTATTTATTTTTTGGTTTTAGACGGGATTACTACCTTACTAATAAACAGTGAATGTTTTCTGTATTTAATATTGTTAATTACATAGGTACTTTAATTTAAGTAACGTAAGTAGTATAAAATTTGGTTCATTATTAGGTACTTATTCACTGAAACTGAATTATTTAATCCGTAAAGGTTATTTGCTTTGTTTTTTGCCTTGTCTTATTATGCTATGTAACTATTTTCTTTAAAAATTTTCAGCAGATACACCGTTCAATAAGCAATAAAGTGTTTAATACTTTAATTATACTTATACCTATCTACGATCTAACCAAAGGCTACCCTTTAACCCTTGTACCGTTTTATTTTGCACGAAGTCAATACAGGGGTTGGGGGTTGCGACAGACCTTTGATTACGGTCAAGGTAACTGGCCAAACATTGCGGGATAAATATTTACTTTTGCTCTCTAAATTAAGCGAATGGGGATAAAATAGGTAGTCGTTGTATGTGAAGCTAAAATATTGATAAAAAAAGTAAAAAAATTCTTCTTGACTAGATGTGAAATACTTATTTACAAGTGGTTTCTTATGTATGAATCGAAAGTCTTTCAAAGCATGTCATATAAATTAAAAGTGCTCGACATGATACCAGTAATTTTCCATGATCGTTGTCGCCAAAGCAAAAGTTAGGAAAAACACCAAGAACTTGTTATGTGTTTCGTATTATATAATAAGAAAAAATAAAAGAAGAAGAAGTAAATATGCCTTTCTAGGAAACATATAACTCAATTTATTGGTAGACGAATCAATACTACAATAAAACCAAGTCGGCGATAAAAACAGAACTCCTTACTGCAAAGGACAAAGCAATCAATTACCTCTAAAATGTAGGAAACTTGGCGACGCTCCACTTAAGAAGTTTTTTGTTTTCTCCAGAAATGGCAAATTCTTGGAAGCACTGAATCCAGGTCACAATTTAGTAACGTTGTTATTGCCAAACTGTACGAAACTTAATTTATGACTTATCATTCTATAAAGTCATCTAGAACCTACGAATTCAATTCCAAATATCTGGAAATATGATACTTTCTTACAGACTGTATCTTAGGTAGGTACCTACTTAAATCAAATTATGATCCACTTTCAATACTTACTTCATAGCTCACCCTTATGAACAGGATTTCTCATTATAATAACCCGTACCCCCATATACACACCCATCTGTACAATTTATTGTCTGTTACCTGAATTAAATGTTATAAATAATCTGTAAAACTTAGCTCAAGCTGCAAGCATCTTATAATCGTTCATCGATAAAAGATTTTTATTTCAAACTTGTTACGTGATATTAGTACATTTGGTGATATGCGTTTAAATAAAATGTTTAATATGAACACATTGATACAGCAATAAGATTAACTGAAGCAATGAAATCCATTTCCCTCTATCGTTACATTGACATATAGCTACTTACAGCTTCGGCTCATTAGTTGAATACACCACTACGAAACGAAGCATCCCCAAACTTACTACTGCAATCATTCTTTTCGGTTAACCAATATTTACATGTTGTAAGCGATGCTCAGCAACCCTCACTTGAAGTGCGTACGATAATGTTCAATGAGTTATACTTATAGCATAGGAAGAGGAGGGGTCCGGCGACGAGCCCTGAGGGACGCCGGCCCATTTCATTTTCTACATATGGAATATTTCGACGCTTTGAGGGGTGCTTTGAAGGGAATAATGCACTTTTTCTCGTCTTTGATGTTCGAAACTTTCTTGAACTTAAATATAAAATGTACGAGCATGTTTCGAACTTAATAACTAAATTAGACAAGTTGAAGCTCGTCTTATTTGCTGACTTGACAGAACTGATTGGAAAAGTAAAAGGTTTAACGATAAATCAAAATGTCAATGAATATTGGATGAGTTTCCTTGAAGACACGCTATTCTTGAAACGTGATAGACAATTTACTGGTAGGTAATCTCAATAGCTCAATGTTTATACCTATTTATTAAAACTTAAACATTTTAAAAGAACGTCATTTTAGAGAAAACACTTTAGGACTTTAAATTTAAATAATTTTTCATAAAACAATATAGGTACCTAATAGGTACTCAACACGTACTCAACTATCTCTTCTCTTTGTCTTCGACTTGCCAATTCAATTTTACTAAGCGTTTACCATGGTTGCATTGATCACTTTTGAAGTTTTGATTCACTTAAAAGCAATCTTTTCGTTCAGAAACAATATTTTCCAGGCAACCAACAAACTAATTGTAGTGTACCTACTTCCTTGTACATCACACATTAAAGTTACCTCTTTTGTACTTATATTTAAAATAATTTATTAACAAAATAAGCTATTCACAGATAATGTGGTCATCCGTGGAGAGCGGTGTGGAAGCTTCGCGGGCTGCGCCGTGCGCTCGTGGCAAGCACTCCGCGACGCTTCTGGGAGGGTACGTGTACGTGCTTGGCGGGAGGGGCGCGGGGGGATCGGTTCCGCTGAGAGATTTCTGGAGATACTGCCTGTGTAAGTAACCTTTATGAAGCAGTAGTGTAGACTGCTTCTAATAATTTATGTATCTTTTTTTAGATACTGTCTAGGTAAGTTCTCTTCTTTTGATTGACAAGCAGTGTGTTTATAACATACTAAGATATAATGGTCTTCTATATGACTATATCGGTTTTGGACGAGTTCGAAGTAAAGACGAGCATAAGGTCACATGAGTAGAAAAACGGTCAAACTCAAAGAAAATAATTATTACTTTTACAAATTTTTATGATAGTTGATATTTTATCGAGAAGAATCGGCAAGATAGAGACACGCTTTTCAGATTATTTTTAAAACTTCGCTAGTTGCTATACATAAAGTTACTTTGTCTAGAGAGTACAATAACCTGCAGTATGCAATTACATCGTCTAATAAATCGATTTCGACCACAACATAAAGACTACAATAACATAACATTACACCAATTTTATTTACAGCCTACAGGGTGTCCCACTATGTATGTATATACTTGGTATACTAAGCGCGAAGGGCCTTGTAGTTTTGCATATACTGATCACGTAAAAAATACTTAAAGGACAAAATTACGTCAAAAATTTGTTGTTAAATTTTTCCTGAAAATCCATGTTTTCTTCTCTAGCTTCGCGCAGCCGGCATATACCGCTTCTCTAATGTCAGGCCTCCGTCACTCGCTCAAGGTCGCGCTATAAGTGCCTACCGCACAGTAGGTCGGTACCGACCCAAGCGGCAGTTGGTTGGCACACGCGAGACTGCGCACCCGCGTCACGTTTCCCGCGCTCGCTACCAAGATGCCCGGTTATTGCGATGTGGACGGGTGTCGGAGTTCAAGAGTGAATAACAAGGAATTGTCTTTTTTTCAATTGCCTAAACAGGAACACAGGTAAAGTACTTTCTCGCTATTTTTTAATTTTAATTATTTTTTATTAGAATTAATTTTCGCTAATTTACAATCACATTTTAGTACCTATACAATGCTGACTTTGTTAGCTGAGAATAGAACCCGTAAATCTCAGCCATATAGTCAGCAGCCCCCGAGCCACGCAGTAACAAAGAAACTCACAAACCTACCAGGCTACTTTTATCCAGGAAACACATATAGCGGGTCCACGCGGGTGAAACCGAAGGAAACAACTACTATCAATAAGATTTCATTTTTTTTATTGTATAAATAAAAAATTAAGTGTTTCAGCAACTCTGTGTTTAATTTACGCGCTCGGTACAACCCTAAAGTTTTCGTTTGATGACGCAATCACGCGGTGTGCGCGGGAAACTCGCTTCTCGATGCGTGTTCGTAGAGTACATTTCTTACTGCAGCCGAGTTGCGGCGCATTTTGTAGGTAAATATAGCGTAGGTATTTTAGCTTTTGTATGGGAGTGATGTATCTGTTACGAAGTAACTATTCTCTAATCTGTGCTAATGTGAGCATTTTGTCTATGAAAACATAATCTTAAACGATACCTGACATGTGGGTGGCAAAGTTGGGCGGGTTGCTTGTTTTGGGTGTACAAAATAGAGTTTTAAGAATTCATCTATTTGAAAAAAAAATGCGTCTGGAATTTTATAAGTATTTTTTACGTACTCAGCGTATGCAAAACTATAACCTCCTTTGAGCATAGTATACCAACAGTGGGACACCCTGTATAACTGGTAGGTATCCAGTAATTTTTTTAATGTTACGGACAGTCAACAATTTGTTTAGAAAACAATTTGTGGAACGTCCACGTATTAGTATGACTTAAACAGGTCTAATAATAATTTGATAACTGAATATTTTTTGATCTACTTGCTAATGTGAAAATAATCCTCAAAAATTTCTCAGAAATTACCATCTTATCTTGTCGTATTTAATTTATCCAATTTAAATAGGACCACCGCAATAAAAATACTTATTAGAATAAAAGAATCATAATAAATATGCATGTATTAAAAACAAAACTAAACCCACATTTCATGTTCTATCAACAAATCGTTCTCATGTAGAGGCTCGAATGGAGAGGCCACTGCAGTCAGCGTTTCTTTGACGATCGACACAATTATGTGAAGAGCCGCTCGCTTTTCTTGAAAAACTATGAATTTACTATTTGAAAAGTAGTTTGAATAGAAATGAAATGAAAAGATGGTGATTTAGAATGGATAGAGATAATTAAAATCTTATTATATCAAGAAAACGATACTCAACTCTAAAGTGTGAAGATATCGTTATGTCGATAAATATATGTATAAGTATATTAGATAGATTTTTAATAATTGTCTACACTTCTACCTTTACATCATCGTTTCTTTTCTTTTTTCATCAAACCTATTGTCTCTTGTAATACATATTTTGTCTGGTTATCCAAGTCGGCTCTATTTATATAACAAAAACCTTCTTAACGCCTCACTTTTATACCAATCTTGCCCATCCAGCCACAGGACGTTGGGAGCGGCTAGAAGCACGTGGGGAGCCGCCCCCCGCGCTACAGGAACACACTGCAACAGCTCATGAAGGTCGTCTCTATGTTTTCGGTGGAGAAGCTGGTGCCCTGTCCAATGAGACACCGCTTTGGATTTATGATACCGAGGTACATCTCAATATTGAATACTGGGTTTTTGTAGGATTTCAATTCCATGTAAATATAAGGTATGCCTTATTAGTACAGGTTCTTGTTAATTTCCTTTCGAAATAATTTCAGCTTTCGCCTTTCACAATGAGATTATGGATGTTTGTTGCGAGCTTACCTAAATATGAATAGTATCTCAACCTATATTGAATAAGAAATATGAAGGAAGAAGTCACTTCGACTTTGATTCAATCAAACAAAATCAAACCGGCAGGATAGACTGAAACTTTTATTATAATTCAATCTAGACTTCTGGTAGCACTAGAATCGTCGTTTTATTACGCACTAGCTTACCGCCCGCGGCTACGCCCGCTTTGTCTAAAACCCAATAAATTACATATATACTTAAACCTTCCTCTTGAATCACTCTATCTATTAAAAAAACCGCCTCCAAATCCGTTGCGTAGTTTTAAAGATTTGAACATACAAAGGGGCATAGGGACAGAGAAAGCGACTTTATTTTATACTATGTAGTGATTAACATTTACCATTTATCATAACATGTACAACATTCATTATATTTTCTTACAAATGATCGAAGTCAGTAATATTTCTCTATAAACTTATTCCCTCAAACCATTCTAGCTACAACTATGGCGGAAACTAGCTGGTCAGACAAGCAGCAACTACTCCACACTGCGCCGGCGTAGTGCCCGCGAAGCCCGCAACGGGACCGGCCCACGGGGACGACGGGGACATTCTGCGCATGCACTGAAAGACTGCCTGCTTATATACGGGGGGTATAAGGACTTGCGGGGCTCCACTAATGAGCTGTGGGCGTTTCATTATGGTGAGTTGTGAGTCACACGTGTGAGTGACGCATGTAAGTGGTGACACGTCGAATAACGCGTGTGAGTGACGCATGTAAGTAGTGAGTAGTGACACATCGAGTAACACGTGTTGTTGTGTGAGTGACGCGTGTAAGTGGTGACACGTCGAGTAACGCGTGTGACTGACTCGTGTGATTGACACGTGTGACTGACACGTGTGAGTGGCGATTGAGTAACACGTGTTAGTGACGTATTTAAGTTGTGACACGACGAGTAACGTATGTGAGTGTCATGTGTGAGAACTTTAGTAGAACCAGCTAACTTCAAAAAAAATTTTGATAATATTATTTATTTTATTGAATTTGTTACCTAACTTTCAACAATTCCATTTGGAATCGAACATCTATTTTTCATACCTCAGTGAATATTAAAAATAAAGCAGTACAAACGTTTGCCAGGACAACAGTAATTATATAATTGTGTCCTTAGAATCGGAGTGGTGGC
>CAJQZN010025598.1:0-13682 GCA_907164685.1 Colias eurytheme | reverse complement strand
ACTTTTTAAAATTATAATTGAATCTTATTATTAGATATAGAACAACTTGAATTCAATAATAATGTAATGATAGAACAATGTTTGTTTTAATAAATGGAATCTCTTATCTGAACTTTTCTTTCAATTACTTCCCTAATTATATCTAAACATACGCAGATATATTATGTGCTTATAGAAAAAAATGAAGCAATCGTAATTTAAATCTTAATCCATTGTCATAGAGTCAATAATAGAGCGGCCATTGCTTTCTTTGTCTTCATGCAGATCACCACAAGTTTGGGATCTATGCAGCACTACATATACCATTCAATGAACATATAGACGTATAAACAACAATCTATCAAAGGTATTATCATGGTACAAACCGGAATAACAACGTCTATTGTTGTCACAGTAAATCCTACGATATTACATCGGCCACAATTGTATAATTAGTCTATGTTTGAAATGTAAACTATGCGTATATTACAAATGCCCACGAGCTATCGTCTCTAATATTGTTATATAAATATTGGGCAAGAACAGGTTAACACTGTGTTGAAGATATATAGGCTTAATCACATTCGAATTGTAATCGTATTTGTGGGCAAATGTATGTACAGTGTACATGTTAAAGTAAATTAGACTTTATTCGGTAAATACAATTTAGCCGTGTTAGAGAACTGTAACGCTGCAAGACTGTCATTGCAGTGTTTAAGCATTATTACAAATGCATATAACTTCAGATGACGTCCAATTACAATAAACATTCTATTATAAATTTAGTCTTTTTAAACGACCTACGAATTTGTTTTCGATAATTATTTCTGTAAGATAAATTTTCTGTATATTATGATGTAGGTACTTCCAAATTTCCATTTTATATTATGTTGTGAAATGTCATTAATGTACTTAAAGACTAGTGTGATCAAGAAGTTGCTTGAATATGTATAGATGACATTAATTAAGATATCAAACCCGAAAAATAACTCCATAATATGAAAAAATACTCCACAATAATAATACCAGAAAATGAAACTAAGTCTCCAAGGAAATAAAGTCAAGTTTTGTATTGTCGCCATATTCGTACAAAGAAATAAAAGCCGAACGAATCGCGAAGATACTCAATTTATCAGCAAGAGGCCTTTAAGAAGATCCAGGCAATCGCTCTCCACATTTATCCACATTTTTTTATGCGAACTAATTAGTCGAATGAAGAAAAGTGCTAGTAATTAACTGTAATGATTAATTGACGGTGGCGTTGTGACAAAGCTGTTTTATAGTCGTATTTGTGTTTGTGTGTGAAAATGTTTCCTGTTATTTTGTTAGTTTATCGTGTGAATATGTATCTCAGACTGAATGCGTTAAAAACATAATGGAATAGGATAAAGGGAACAAGACCATCCCATTGATAGATGTTGGTAGGCTTCTAACACCGCTATTATAATATGTAGATTTTTTTAAGTAAGTAAACTAAGGTCTAATTTTTACATGAAAAGTGTAACGTAGTTATTGATGTGCAGTAAATACAATCAAGCGTTTTCAATAACATAAAACCCTCTTAAACTTTTGGCTCGTGTAATTATTTTTCCTTAGTATTCAATTAACAATCAAATAAAATTAAGTACCAACATTAAATATAAAATCGTATATTATACTTATTATAATTGCCATTGTCCGAATAATATCCATAAATTTCCCAACTATTTGCATCTCTTTTGATAATAAAATGAAACTGCGCAATTTTCAATGGCTTTATAATTCGCGGGACATTAAATAAGTTCAATGACCTAAATTCAATAATGAGCGGGATAAGATTAATTACAGTACAGAAAGCCTGTTAATTAAGAGAGATAATGACCAATATCAATTAGTAACAAGTAAATGCAGAAAGAAAATCCATAATAATATTATAAATGCGTAAGTAACTCTGTCTGTCTGTCTGTTACTCAATCACGCCTAAACTACTGAACCAATTTGCATGAAATTTGGTATGGAGATATTTTGATACCCGAGAAAGGACATAGGCTACCTTTTATTGCGAAATATGTACCACGGGCGAAGCCGGGGCGGACCTCTAGTACGTTTATATATCTGTTTTAAACGTCAGAATAAAAATTAAGTAGTAAATATATTTTAGGACTTATTATTATAACATCGTTGGTAGATATTTTTACTTGTAGACAGACCATGTTAATCAGAGTAACTTAGCTTACGGACAATTTGGACACGTCAGTAAAAAAACATGTAGATACCTCAATAAAATACCAGTATATATAATTTTATATAAATTTCTCCTTTGATTTAATATACTTACAGAAGACTTGAATACAGAATTTTTAGTGATGTAAAAATTGACGAAAAATATTCCCAGAATAATTTTTCATTAAGTTACATTTGCCTATTATGTAGTAGTAGTTTCGTGTGTCTGGACTAATTGAAATTATTTGAAAGCTTATTTAAAATCTTCCTGCAGGTTTTCACACAAACACTTACAAATTTTTGACCTGTCTTGTAACAAGAAGAAAATAAGTTTTAGAACTTCGGTTATGACCAAAACGTCAGTCGTATTCCAAGCTCAACTATTACGTAAAATAAATCCATTTTACTATTTTATTGCAGCAAAAAGTTTCAAAGGATTAAATTCGCTATTTACTCGTTCATTATTATTTAACGTGATGTTTCGAACACTATACAGAGTGTGTGGTCACGGCAGATACTTTTAAGCTTAAATTTTATGTTCGCATAAAAACGATTGTTACAATATACGATAATAATTAAACATATTATTATTTTAAATACTCTACTGGGCTCGTAATCCTAGCACTAAATCACACGAAAAATGTTCAAATAAAGCAATAATTAAGATAAAAGAAGATGATTATTATGCTTGCAAAAAAGCTTTAACGTGAAAAAACAAATTATATAAGCGGCCGACTAAGGAAATAATAGCAAAAAGTTATAATGTGAGTAATTAATTAACTTGATTCATTTTGTTGTAGAAGCGATAAGCATAATATGTAATTACATCTACACTGATAATAAAAAGAGGTAATGTTTGTGTATTGTCACTAATAAAGTAGGGGTACTCTGGATCTACTGAACCTATTTTAACAATTCTTTTTCCAATAACAAGCCACGGTACCTGTGAGTGTCATAATATGTTATATTTTATTTTGTTTTTCAGGACGAGTGGTTCGTTTAAGATATATGTAACATCATTGTGGTAATTCGGCAAGGCTCGAGCAAGCATCACAAATCGAATATTTAACAATCGTTTCATCCAGTAAAAATCAATTCAAGTACGTCATTTATTCGAACATTTAAAGAGTATTTATTCCACGGGGAATGCAAATAAGCTTTACAATTAGCCGTTTGTCGAGCTGAATGATCAATAATAATGAGGGTTTAATAAAAATCGTGATTGGATACGTCGACCAACAATCGGATTAAAACACGTGTGCAAAATTGCAACATCAAGAGTTGCGGGGAATAAATTGTGTTCAATCGCTCCTTTTGCTTTGTTGTTTTAATTGCATGCCTTCAGTGTATGGAAATTTCGTAAATAGTCTTGTAAATTATGGATTAAATTAAATTTTATAGAAATAACAATGGCTGTAGTTTTTTGTTTTTGCTGGTTTCAAGAGAGTTATTGGTAGGTTTACATTGTTGCCTGATTCGAACTACTTATAATGTGTAGGTACGTCTACGTTTTAATCGAAATGCATGTAAGCCGTGCAACTAACGAATATATATCTTTCTCAAGGCAAAATATGATGTCTACAAATTACTGAAAGATAAAGTTATTTGATGTAAGTTAAAATCGATCTTGGAAAAACTAGGCTAGTATATTTATATAAATAAATGAAATATTCTCTTTAAAAAATCATCATACCAACACAAAATTACCATATGCAATGCAATTACACACAAAACTCGTCACTAACATTAAAACATAAAATAAACCGTAGCGTAGTTTAAATTTAATTCAAAACATGGCATTTGCGAGTGAAAAGCGTCGGATCAAAACACCCATTAGATCTAGATTGCTCATCGAAAATTAAAAAAGCACTACATGTTTAATTACATATTAATGGCACACAAGTGCTTGTAATGTCTCGTACATTAGCGACCATTATGCATATTACTAACGCTTAATATTATGCATATTGTGCCATGTGCTCTAACGTATGGGCTCATTTTAAACACTACTTGCATAAACATCTAGTATTTATGGTACGTGAAATTGGAATAAGAATTATTTATATTGAAATCATAATATTGCACGTTACTGAAATTCACCAGTTAGTAGAGTTATGTTTAAAAATATAGTATTATTATTAATACTAACAGCTGTACACACATTTTTTTAAAGTATCTAGTAGGTGTCCCGTTTCTGGGCAAGACCTCTCCAAAGAGCTATCATGTGTCGCGGTCTAGTGCTGTCAAATTAGTTTATCTGTCATCTGAGTAACGATAAACATTTGCTGCTGAGTTTTTAATGTATTAAAAATAGATGAGTGTGTGTTTCATAGTGCGGTTTTTAAAAACGTGTTAAAGTGAACTGTGAAAACTAAGTTAAGTAAAAGAATAAACTTAATGGACTATAATTTTGGCGTAAAAAGGCACATTTTGTTTTCTGTTTACAACATTTTTTTACAAACTGAAGGTAAACAGAGATAAAATAAATAATTGAAGTTTCTGTCAGATGAAGTTATTGACATTTCCGCCTTCCAAAGACAACAGATCGCTGTCGTACTGACGTGCTTCAGTGTTGCCATCACCAAGAAATTACCCAACTATAGGCCAAATTTTTACTTTATTTTTATATTAAAAATAATAAACTAAATATGGGTCTATTATGTGAGGCATGTAAAAATAGCATAAGTGTCACGCAGAGACGCATAAAATGTACTACATGCGCGCTTGTTTTTCACTCCGAATGCGTTGATTTTGGGAATAATTCTACTTCCATGCGTACCCAATGGAAATGCCCTAGTTGCACGGCTGCCTTACGCAAAGGAGGCGACAACAGTAATACACCAGTTCGCGGCGGTATGAAGAATACAGTTCATCAACAGCAGAGCCAACCATCTTCGGATGTCAGCGGACAAAGTTCGAGAGCTACACCGGAGTTCAATCCCCCATCTACCACCAATGCAGCCCTAACGACACTCGAATTATTAAGCTACTTTGAACAATTGCTGGATGAAAAACTGAAAAAGATAAAAGAAGATTTTCTGGATGAAATAAAAAATTGTTTATTAAAAAAAATCAAGAATGAACTTACGGAAATGTCTACGGAAGTTAAAACAATTAAGAAATCCTACGATATGCTTCAATCTGAACATTTAGATCTCCAACAAAATTTTGAAAAGTTAGAAGCTGTAGTTCTAGACAAAAATAATCAAATGGATGAGTTACGTAATCTCATGAACAAACAGCAACAGTGGTCGCGGCAATGGAATTTGGAAATAATTGGTCTACCCGAAAAAACAAACGAAGATCCTAAACAAATAATTACTGAAATTGCGAAATATGCGGGTATAATATTATGCAGCGATCAAATTGAATTTGCTCACAGAGTCCAACCATTTAAAAATATATCTGGGCGTCCCAAGCCGTTAGTCGTAAAACTGAAGGACCGCCTATACAAAGATAAAATTCTTTCTGGTATACGTAAGAAAAAGGGTATAAATACTAACAATGTTGGTGTGGAAGGTCCTACTACTAAGTTTTTCGTCTTTGAACACCTGACTCCTGAGAACAAGGCCCTCTTGAAACAAACTAAGGATCTGGCTGTTCAGAACTCTTATAAATTTGTATGGGTTAGAAATTGTAACATTTTTTTAAGAAAATCAGAAGAATCTCCAGCTTTATGTATAAATTCAAAGCGGGATCTACAAAAAATTGTATAATTAAGCCGAATATATTAATTAATTTATCAACTATTATTCTTGCTGCTGATAAAATGTTCACTTTTAAGTTTATAATTATACCCGTAGAATATGTTAATATCTCCCATACATCTTCATACACACACACTTTTTTCAATACAAATAACACACATAAATTAACAAAACCACTAATAGCCGAATTAAATAACATGTTTTTAGTGTCGGATATTAATTATTTTAGTTCCTATTTAAATTATAGTAATGGCTAATAACATTAATTTCTTCTATCAGAACGTAAGAGGACTTAAAACTAAAACACATGAATTTTATAATAATATTCTTTTGAACAATTTTGATGTCATTTTAATCACGGAAACATGGTTAGCGGAAGGTATTTTTGATAGGGAGTTGTGTGATGACCGCTACGATATCATTAGAAATGACCGAGACTGTACTACCTCAACAAAAAAACGAGGTGGAGGTGTAATGATTTGCTGTAACAAGATCCTTCAAGCTCAAGTTATGACTGATTGGAGACCTAAGGCCGTCGAATGTCTGTGGGTGAGTATACCTTCAACAACTGTCCTATCACACAATAATCGAGGTCTCCATATCTGTGTAGCTTATATACCTCCAGATAAAAATCAGGCCCGAACTCTTCAAATGTTTACTGCATCAGTATCTAAATTGCTCATTGATTTTCCTAGCGATAATTTCTTAATCTTTGGTGACTTTAATTTGCCAAATGTCAAGTGGTCCCCAATTAATGTTATGCAGTTAAAAAAAGGCTCTATTGAAATGCAGACTGCTGCTTCTGACTTCTTGGACATGTGTAGTATTTCCGGTCTAGATCAGTACAACTTTATAACAAACGACAAGAATAACATACTCGATTTAATTTTTTCGAATTTCCGAATAGATGTCAGTAAAGCGTCGGGACCTTTGGTACCTGAAGATATATATCACCCTGCTTTGGAAATAGATATTTCTGAACTAAGTATCAAATACATAAAGAAATCAAAGACAGTCCGTTACAATTTTTACCGTGCTAACTATTCAGACGTTAATGATTTTCTCTCAAAAATTAATTGGCCATCCATTTTAATAGGTGATCATATCGATGATATAGTTGATGTGTTTTACAGGATACTAAATGAGTGTTTTGTCACACACGTTCCAAAAACATATAAATCTGTGAAAAACTTTCCCCGGTGGTACAACAAAGCATTAATACATATAATAAAAGATAAATTAAAACTTCACAAAAGATGGAAAAAATACAAAAATCCCCTTGACTACGATGAATTTAGTCTACTTCGTTCGAGGCAAAAGATTCTACAGGAAAAATGTTTTTCACTCTACCTTGATCGAATGCAATCGTATATTCAGAAAGATCCGACTTGTTTTTGGTCGTACATAAAATCTATAAAGACGGGCTCAAAAGGATATCCTAAAAGTATGATTTATAAAAATAAAATTTTTTGTACCGAAACAGACATATGCACTGAATTCAACAAACACTTTCATAGCATTTTTGATGAACCTGCTAAGTCATATGAAGAATTCAACCTTCCAGTTTCGTGTCCGAATAATGAACTTATCTCTAATATTTCTTTCAAAATTTCTGAGGTTAAACGTGTTTTAAAGTCACTTAAAGGGAAAAAGGGCGCAGGTAGCGATGAAATACCACCAATTTTTTTAAAACAGTGCTCTGAAACTTTAGCGTTACCCTTGTCCATTATATTTTCGTTGTCAGTAAACCATTTTGGTGAGTTTCCTTCGAAATGGAAGGAAGCTCTTATTGTCCCTATATACAAATCGGGTCCTAAAAACCATATTATCAATTATAGGCCGATTTCTATATTAAACTCACTCAGTAAAGTTTTTGAAAAACTTATACATCTTCGAATAAGTCCTTTAATATATAAATTCATTCCACCAGAACAGCACGGCTTTATAAAGGGACGCTCTACCGTAACAAACTTATCTATACTTACAAACTATACATTGCAACAACTGGGTGGGGGTAATCAAGTGGATGTGATCTACACGGATTTCGAAAAAGCATTCGATCGTGTAGATCACATCATACTTCTTAAAAAACTATATGCTATCGGTATACGAGGTGATCTATATCGATGGATCTGTTCTTATATCAGTAAAAGAATGCAGGCTGTAGTGATTGGAGGAGCTAAAAGTAACTTCGTAAATATCATATCTGGAGTTCCGCAGGGCTCAATACTTGGACCTCTTTTGTACAACGCTTATCTGTTTGATATTTTCACCTGTTTTATCCACTCTAAATATCTAATGTATGCGGATGATAAAAAAATCTATCTTGCTGTTGAATCTATTAATGATTGTAAAAATATTCAAAGCGACCTTACTAATTTAGAAGCCTATTATAGAAAAAATAGAATTACTGTCAATATAAAAAAATGTCAAAAAATATCAATTACTAGAAAAAAGGCACCCATTTCATTCACATATACATTAAATGACGATCCAATAAAAGAAGTCAACTGGGTGAAAGATCTTGGTGTAATTATCGATCAAAAATTAAGTATGACACAGCATATGGACGTAGTCGTGAATAAGGCGCTTAAACAACTTGGGTTTATCAAACGCACTTGTAAAAGTTTCAAAAATATTAGTTGTATCAAAGTTTTGTATTCTACATTTGTCAGGAGTATACTCGATTATGCCTCAAATATTTGGTCTCCATATCACGCTAAACACGTAAATAGAATAGAATCTATCCAAAAAAGGTTTTTAAGGTTTTTGTGTTTTAAAGCTAAACACTGCTTCAACACATATACGGATGTTTGCTTATATTTTAAATTAGAACCATTACAACTTAGACGTATTAAAAATGACTTATTATTTCTTCATGCTTTATGCAATGGAAGAATTGATTCTTCGGAACTCCTAGAACTGGTGTATTTCAACACCCCTCAGTTTAGAACTCGTCACACATCATTATTTTACACTCCTAATTCTAGTAGTAATTACGCAAAGAATCGAATTATGTGTAGAATTTCTCATATCTATACATATAATAAAATCGTAGGAAAGTCAAAACTGTACATTGAATATTTTTTTAAAAGAATACATAATCCATGATCTATAATCGATATAGAAGCCAAAAATATAGTTTTTAGAATTTTTGTCTGTTTGTCTGTTTGTCTGTTTGTCTGTATGTTTGTCCGAGCTAATCTCGAAAAGTACTGCATAGATTGACTTCAAATTTTGCATGAATATTACTAACAGGTCGTGTGAGGTTTTTTTAAACATATTATCATGCTATCACCTCCGGGGGAGGAGCTGTGAACCTTTACTTTTCTTACGTATTCCGTGTACTACGACAGCGTACAATCTAAAGACTCATGTTTAAATGTTGTTTTTGAGTAAGCCATGCTATTATCTAGCTTTACACTATAAAAACTACGTCATTTACGTAATTTGGGCAGAGAAACTGTTTAATGAATCTTAGTACTATAAAGACAAATTTGATTCAGCGCCATCTATGAGATTTCGTAAAAATCAAATCAATTTATATGTTATCACTACTGAACACAATGTTAAAAATTAATAATTTAAATATAATTATGTTATTTATTTATTTAACTCTTTAACCCATAATAAATCTTCCCTTCCCTATAAGGTGCGCTTATATAATTCGTGTGAATATACTACATTTTTAAAAGTGAGGGTAGATGTATATTATTTTAAGTCAAACTAGACACCATTACAGTTAATCTAATATTGATTGTGTTCATTGGTTACATTTTTAAAAATCTTCGTGTTTTAATAATTCGATCACGAGGCGGGACTCTAATACAAAAAGGTTAGTTCGTTGATAATTATTATTCCTTCATCATTTACATGTTGTTAGTAAAAATATACTTTGACTGTTAATACTTTTGTTCAGTATTTATCTGTATGATTATTGCTTGGTAATTAATATATTTTCATGTCGTATACCTAATTATAAACATAAGTGTGATGTGAAACTAGCTGGCTATTTTACACACTCACAGTCTTATATTTTGTGTTAATGTTAAAATAGTATTAATAGTGTAAATCATAATATTTTTTCAAAGTTAAAAATATTTCCTTTTTTCTGATGGTGTTGCCATCGAATTAAACCGCGCTGTCGTTTCGTTCACAAAAAGTCATGTTATTAGGACCGAATATGTAGCCGCCTCAACTTACGGAAACGAGAGTAACCTGCGTTGTCTGTTAGTTATTGTATAGTCGAATTTAACGTTACATGGAAATTGGAATCTAAATATATGTATACCTACTTATATTAAATCTGTAGAGGTCAATTCTGCACATGGAATATATTTCCTAAATAACTATCACGAGGTGATTAGAGATCGACATCGACGTCAAAAATGTTTGTCCGTCTGTCTGTCTGTATAACCGTTATAGAAACAAAAACTACTCGACGGATTTAAACGAAACTTGGTACAATTATTTTTCATATTCGTGAGCAGAGCAGCAACTCCATTTTTAAGCTTTCGTCGCGTGTGCGTTCTTAATGCGTGTATCTTAATGGTTAAAGCTACACAGAAATCAAGTATGAAAGAAATGTTCTCCATATTATATAAAAAATATCTCCCGACATCATAAATGTCTATCTTTTATGGTTCAGCTTAGGAGTTCAAAGCTTTCTGATTATATTTGTCTACTAGCTGTCCCCGCGACTTCGCGTGGAATAGTGACTATGGGACCTATGACCATGGGCTCAGGGTGGGGCAACAATAAAAAATCATTTTTATTTTCATGCTCCCACTCCCGCGCCCACTCGCACTCCCACGCCATATGCCACGTTCAGTCCTAATCCCACGCCCACGCCCACTCCCCTTCACAATTAGTACCTACCAGATCAAAGCCAGGGTAAGCGCCCCACCCAGCCCCACCGTGGCTACGCCCATGCTGAATTACTACTTAACATACAATTATTGAGTAAATACGTACAACCATACTGTACTGTTGTACTACCATAAATAATTAAAAGAATTGTTATTAAAATTTCTTACTAAACTGAGCTAAAAAACTTACGTACCAAATTATTAAAGAAAATCAAGAAATGAAATGCCTAACCTATACCAAATAGTTACTACATATTATTGTAATTAAAAATTATGATTAGTATATAATATCGAAAATCAAAAAAGAAATGCCTTACTAATTCTACGTAAAATTTCTTTTAAATTATGTCATATTATTTTTTAGGAACCAGGGGGGGAGAGGAGCAAATTCTATTTCCTTCCTTTCTTAAACGGATGTTTTTAATAATCTATGGTGTAGCCAGTAGCCACTGATCAGCTTAATCGATACTCAGTTTTTATCAAATCCAGAAACAAATCCAAATTAGATCTTTCCTGTCTCACGCACGTAACTAAAGGCTGAAGAGAGAGAGAGCACGTAACTAAACCGTTGAGACGAAGAAAAGTGTATAGAAAAAGGAATAAATAATTTCATAAACTTCCCGACGATCTTTAAAAATAAATTATAACTTTCATTTTTTTCATTCCCACTTTTACCCCTATGTAGGTATAATAAGTGGATGAACCAATTTTGATACACTTTATCTAAGAACCAGCGTCGGAAAATATTCTGCCTAACAAAAAAAACCGCATCTAATTCGGTTTACCTGTTAGCCAGCTACGGTGCCATAGACAGACACACACACACACACAGAAATACATAGCGGTCAAACACATAACACCAGTCTTTTTGCGTCGGGGGTTAAAAATATAATACGACATAATTTAAAGGACATTTTATGTGGAAAATTTACCTATACACCAGGGTAGATAATTTTTGAAACAAAAAAAAATCGCAGTAGGATGAAACCCATTAGAAAAGGATATGATAAAAATGTAAGGAAAAATAAATTACGGTCAATCGGAGTTCGGGAAGTGCGAGGGGGGAGCTTTTAAGAGAAAAAAATGGTTTCTCTCGATTTCTCGATAATAATAACTCCTGCTAATTTTTTTCTACAAATTTTAATTGTACAGACATCACTTTTCCACAATTTTATTATATGTATTGATGATGATGATTGAGATTATAACACTCTTAGTCCGTTTTAACTTAATTTTTATTCACCCGCATCAGTGCCACCTAAAAAATCTTTATATATCGAAATTCGAGCAAAGTTAAGAAAATGAGAAATAAGAGTTCTCAAGGATCGTTAGAGATAAGAGGCTTACTATTGACCGAAAACAACATGTGTTATGCCGAACCTGAAACCGCTTCACAACGAGAATTGCGGCTCACAGCTGACCGCGAACGGCATATACTATCCTGTGAGACCGAAACCTTCACTGAGAGGGTATATATAACGTCTCACAGCTGATCGCAAATGGCATATTGTACTATCCCGTGAGACCGAAACCCTCACTGAGAGGGAATTACGTCTCACAGCTGATCACGATCGTCATATTTTATCTCGAGAATTCTGAAACTTTTACTCAATATGAAGACCGTTTGACAAATAATAGGGTGCACCATAATATTATTCGATCTCTCGAAGATGAACATGAGCATAAGCAATGACTAGAGTAGGGACGCGAATATTACCATTATTTGAGACAAGAACGATTAATAAGTTTGTTTAATGAAAGATTAAGAATTGAAACTATTGGTCTCTTTAAACGGACGAATAGCGAGAGGCCCGTCTTACTGCAGACAGATTTCGACACAGTCTTAATGACTTAGAGGTAAACATAGAAGATCAATCTACAAATTCGGTGGTGTGGTCCGACAAAATAATATAAAAGTGGGTTTGCAATTGATTACAGATCATCTTCTGTATAGGCGATATTAACGTAGTATGTTCTTTTTGTAATGCTTTAAAGTGGAGTAAGGAGTCGGCTTTCGTTTGAAGATACGCCGGAACCTTTGAAATCACTACTTTTAAGTTTTAGAGGAACATGTGCAATCTAAACAGTTCTTAGACAATATTAGCTCTTATAGTATTGCGTTTTAAATGATCCTTTGGTGCTCAACAATTATCAGATGCTCCTTTCATTCTTACTTTTAAGATACAAGGTCAAGTTTATCATTTGATAGGATCCCTTTTGCCTGAAGGCCAACCTAAGTTTCTTTATATATATTTTGTATTCGACTACGACGAATAATCGAATACAAGAAATCAATATTTCTCGAATTTAAAACTGAACTCATTTCACAATTTTAGAACATGTTAATTCATCAGGTTAATCCGTATATATGCGTTTTAAATCGACATTAGAAGCTTTTCCTCAAGATGGTGATATTAATATAAAATTGGTATAAATGCCGATAGACGGAAGTCTATCAGCACTCAAGAATTCCCTGAGCGTGTTATAACGCCCAGGCCACAGTATTACAATTTTTCCTACAGTAGGGCGACGAATGTATTTTCGCATAGCAACGGAGGGGAACTCGTGGGGGGTAAAGTGACGCGGGCCACGTACCACAAACATGTTTAGTTTGTGGTACCGAGCGCGAAAGAAAGTCATCGTGTTTTTAGTAAAGTTACTATCTAAACTAACGTAATTTATTACTTAGGTACATATTCTATAATGGCGCGCTCAAACTGTTAATCTACATTTAATTTAGATTATTATTTTAATTACTAAGAAATGTAGAATTTAAATCACATTCATTCATGTTTTCCTCAGATATTCGATGTCTATGATTTTCGATGATTTTAAGATTTTCTTATCAGAGTATTCAATTTTAATGTAGTTAAATTTTATAAGAGACAATTAAGAACATTCAAAAATAAAGTGTCACGTATTTTTT
>CAJQZN010025593.1:0-17807 GCA_907164685.1 Colias eurytheme | reverse complement strand
CATTATGCATGCGTTTCAGAGCGAGTGTATATATATGTGTATAGATACCCGGATCTCCTTCTTTAACTCACATTCTGTTTCAGTCTACTGTGTATGTGCGCGCAATGTATAGTATACATTATACCCGGCGCGGCGCGGCGAATGATGATTCCTATGACACTGACAGTTATTCTCAAGAGACAAACTTGTAATGGCGTCACCATTAAATTAGAAACGTATTGGAGGCGTCTAAAAATGGCATTTATTAATTTTTATGTAGCTTTATGCCATAACAATGATATTCCGTTGGAATTATAACCATTCTTAACATTTACGAGAAATTATATCAATCTGACTTTGCGTTTACGTCCTACAAAACTTACATCGTTGGCATTTATCGACTAGTGCGGAAAGTATCGATAAACCAATTTCGATAATGGAAACGAGTTCACATTTTTTCCATGCTTAAGCTTCAGTTCATTCACTATTGAATGGAACAGAAGATCGCAGCGTAATTAATTCATTCATTACCGCTCGCGTTAATTTACTTATGATAATATAATTTTTTTAGACAAATTAAATGGGGGCTTCCATTTTCATGATAAAATAATATACATTGTGTTAAACGGGTTAAAAATTACGTGAAAATGATAAGGCGCATTTTTATGCTTTGGAAAACTTTCGTTTTACTTACCTACTTAATCTATGCTAAAAAACTTAAATTAATACAACAACAACATAATAGACGTCAAAAATTTTAGTTAAAATTAATTTTATAATATTTGTAAAAACATGTTTACCAACGTCGCCGAATGCAAATCACGCCCATGCCTATAAAATAGTAAAGTATCGACACGACCCATCATACGAGCAATCACTAAGACGAACTGTCATAGTAATCATCATTCGCCGCGCCGGGTATAATGTATACTATACAATAGTTATGTTGATAACATATAAAAAAATCAGACATTTAAAAATAAGTAAAGTTTATTTATTTTTGGAAGTGGAGCTTTAAAGCGTCTGACAAAAGTTTTGGCCCATGAAAAGTGTCTGATACTTGCGATACCATTTGAGAATGATATTCTATATAATATATCTAAAAATCAGCCATCTAAATTTAAGTAAAGTAACTCTTATTTTTAGTCACCTTTCTCACCTGGTACCTGCCCAGGTGTCACTGGGCAAACTTCACAAACACGCAGGTATACAAAGTACAGGAGACACTACTGAGAACTTAAAGTTTCATCTTTTAGAAAATAAGATATGTCTTATCGCTCTGGGATCTTGGACTATTATGACATCGTGCCGTAATTATAGGAATACTCGGATCTGTTTTATGATTATGATTATGCAATCGTTCTTTCAAGGAATAATTACAATTATCGGCGATTATATTTGAACCTTTTCTTGATAAGTCAAATATTTTAATTATTATTAAAGAACGAAATAGAGTATTGGCTGATAATAAAGCATTGAAAACTGTAATTAAATGAAGATGTTATAATGATATTGGATGGTAACATTATGACTAGGGATGTAACGATACATGATTTTGCCGATACGATACATATACCGATATTTGTAGTAATGTATCGGCGATACCGATACCGATACCGATATCGATGGCTTGGTAGAAAAATAAATAGTGAATTATGCATAAAAAGTTACCAACATTTAACAGAGACTCAACTGTTAATCGCATTCTTTTAGATAAAAATGCCAAATCAAAAAACAACAAAACCATTTATTTTAGTATTATTATTTTACAAAGTCAGTTAAACTTTAAGTAATACACATACAATCAGTATCTAATAAAAGTGTACTATTGGTAGAGTTTTTTCAGAAAACAAAGTTCGCACGCGCGGGCGGCCTCCCGCATCGTTCATTGGGCGCGGTTTTTTGAATTGTTTGATATCGGTATCGGTTGTTTTACTATCGGCGATACCGATATATCGGCTTGCCGATTATATCGGCCGATATATCGGTATCGGTATCGGTATCGTTACATCCCTAATTATGACGTATTCTATTATGGTTTTTATTCAAACAGCTATTATTATTAAATGAGTTATGTGACAACCCTACGCTATATGTAACGTGAAGCGCTGACGATGTGCTTTCGATCGTGAGAACGTCTTATTCCTATAGATTATAATATTATAATTAAAATATATTGTGAAGCATCGTGCTCATGATAACACGTACTTGTAATTTTTATTTTTAATTAAAATCATTTAAAATATATGATTTTTTTTTATTAATTCACTGTAAAGTGAATTTAACTGGCGCAGTCGGTAGGATACTCGGGTCGCCCGCGGGAAGATATATCCGAAATAAATATCGGTTCCGAGGCCCCGCGCGGCCGACCGGTTTTTTTAAAAACCCAAACGAGTATCCAGAACATCAGCAGTATCCAGCCATCGATACGGAAACCATGTTAATGTGAGTTGCACAGAATTATTTTATTGTGTTGCTTTCCTATATTATATTCCTATATTAATTTTAGAATAAACCTTCACGATTTTCCATCCTAGGAAATCCCGGGGTACCGAGGCTGTTAATTCCCAACAGTCCTCGAGAAATAGTTTAGTTGATAGTATAAGAAGTATTGATAGTTTTAATATGTCATTTGACACGGAAGAAATTTTTAAATGCTTAAGGGTGGTCCCAGATTTTGATGGTAACCCCCATGTATTAACAAGATTTATTAAAATATGCGACCAATTAGTTATTAAATATACAAAAGATGACCCCGAGTCCACTCTTTCAAATTTATCGCTGATAAATGGCATTTTAAATAAAATCACGGGACCGGCGGCACGCCTCATTAATACTAACGGTATTCCTGATAGTTGGGGAGGAATCCGTGAGGCCCTAGTTAACAATTTTTCTGACCAGAGGGACGAGACGGCTCTGTATAATGATATAGCGTCACAAACCCAGGGCGGCAGCTCGCCCCAAGAGTTTTATGATAGATTACAGTCTTTATTCAGTACCATGATGACTTACGTAACTTTACATGAATCACTTAAAAGTACTATAGACGCAAAACGTGACCTATATAAAAAATTGACGAAACAGGCTTTTGTTAGGGGTCTTAAAGAACCCCTCGGGTCGCGTATACGATGTATGAGGCCCGAAACAATAGAAAAAGCATTAGAGTATGTTCAGGAGGAATTAAATACAATGTACTTACAACAAAGAAACGATGCTTCATCCAAATTTAATTATTCGAATTATAATAATGTACCTAAGTCTATATATAATAACTCTTTAATGCCGTCACCCAATTTTCATGTACCCAAGCCTCTCTCTGTACCTCAACCATATATGTTTCCTCCTAAAATCCGACCAAACCCACCGTATCAATTTAAAATGCCTGTTCAAAACCAGCAGCATGTTCCTAGAATGCCCACACGTACCCAACAAATATTCCGAGCTATTCCACCTAACTATAATCCCCATAGCAACGTATTCCGATTACCACAACGTCCTCAACCAAATTATCATAAAGGTCCAACGCCAATGAGTGGCGTGAGTCATTATGTCACGAAGGAATCACCCTCGACTGGACATGACTGGCGTAAGCATGGTAACCCACCACCTACTAACTATTTTAAAACTCGTGATGTCCATGTTAATGAATGTGTACCATATGAATATTACTCTCCATACTATGACTACTATGACGCTGCAGCTGACTATGACAACTATTATGTTGACTTTGCTGACGATAATTACTCTTACTATGACGCGATTTATGATCAAAATTACGACATGCCATCAGAAAACGTATGTGAAATTAATGAAAGTAATGATACTAACCAACAAACTGACTCGACAGACAATGAGAATTTTCCGAAGGCCAGCCTCACAAGAAAGCCAAGATAGAAATTAATTTGCAGACACAAAGGCAGCTACCGTACATACAGATTTTAGACCCACCATTAAAACTTTTATTAGACACAGGAGCTAATCAGTCATTTATAAGTCCCGAAGCGGTTCAAAAGTTTTATTCAAATATAAGATTAAATTACGATCCTTTTGAAGTCACTAATATACATGCCACCACTAGGAACGATTCCTCTATTACTATACCATGTTTCAAAGAGTTTCAAGAGACTGATAAAATTACACTTTTTGTATATAAGTTTCACGACGTATTTGACGGACTTATAGGCCTCGATTTACTCGAAAAATTGGAATCAAAAATTGACTTAAAAACTCGACAGTTTATTACGCGTAATGCCACTAACCCTATTAAAATGTATAATTCGTCCAATGTAAATTTATATGAATGCGTTTTACCAGCGGAGTCTTCCAAATTACTTAAATTACCCGTTAATGTACCAAATGGTGACACTTTAATACCAGAACAATTTATTTCAAATTGCGTTATACCTTATTGTTTAACATCGGTTAAAAATAACAGAGGAATTTTAGAGGTTCGTAATCCAACTCAACATGATATCATTTTCTCAATGGATAGACATGTCTCCGGTGAAATATATAATACAGAATTATTTAATTCAAATAAGTTATCAACCCGTACATCAGACGTTATATCTCGGTTACGTACAGATCATTTAAATCAGGAAGAGCGAGCTAACTTAGAAAGATTAGTTGCACAGTATTCAGACGTTTTCTATTTAGAAGATGAACCACTTACATTTACTAATAAAATAAAACATCGCATACGAACCACGGACGAAGTACCAATTCATTCTAAAAGCTATAGGTATCCATTTGTACATAGAAATGAAGTTAGAGATCAAATTCAAAAAATGTTAAGTCAAGGTATTATAAGACCTTCAGACTCAGCCTGGAGCTCACCAATTTGGATTGTTCCCAAAAAGGCAGACGCTTCAGGGAAGCAGAAATGGAGATTAGTCGTAGATTTTCGTAAATTAAACGAAAAAACTATTGACGACAAATATCCTATACCTAACATTACTGACGTCCTTGACAAATTAGGCAAGTGTCAATACTTTAGTACACTAGATTTAGCTAGCGGGTTTCTACAAGTTGAGATGGATCCTAATGATATTTCTAAAACTGCGTTTAGCGTGGAACATGGGCATTTCGAATTTTTGAGAATGCCCATGGGACTTAAGAATTCTCCGTCCACCTTTCAGAGGGTTATGGACAATGTCTTGCGCGGTCTACAGAACGAAGTATGCCTAGTTTATTTAGATGACATTATAGTCTTTAGCACCAGCTTACAAGAACATATTGTTAACCTTAAAAAGGTATTCCAACGTCTCCGTGAGTCAAATTTTAAAATCCAAATGGACAAATCCGAATTTCTTAGGTTAGAAACTGCATATTTGGGTCACATAATTAGTAGAGACGGAATTAAACCAAACCCAGATAAAATTAGAGCTGTAACTAAACACCCTATTCCAAAAACTTCTAAAGAAATAAAGCAATTTTTAGGTCTTCTAGGTTATTACAGAAAATTTATCCCTGACTTTGCCCGTGTTACAAAACCGTTAACTAGATGTTTGAAAAAAGGTAGTAAAATTACTCTAGATTCAGAATACGTCAATTGTTTCGAAAAATGTAAAACACTTCTATTGAATGACCCCATATTACAATACCCAGATTTTGCGAAAGAGTTTATACTTACGACTGATGCATCCAACGTAGCTATTGGTGCCATATTATCCCAAGGCCCAATCGGTTCTGACAAACCTATTTCATATGCTTCACGTACTTTAAATGATAGTGAAATGAATTACAGTACCATTGAAAAAGAGTTATTGGCAATTGTATGGGCAACAAAATACTTCCGACCGTACTTATTTGGCAGAAAGTTCAAAATTATAACAGACCATAAGCCCTTACAATGGATAATGAATCTTAAGGAACCGAACTCTCGGCTGACTCGTTGGCGCCTTAAGCTTTCTGAATATGACTATACGATAGTTTATAAGAAAGGTAAATGTAACACGAACGCGGACGCATTGTCGCGTATAGAATTGCATAATGAAAACGTAGAATCTATGATAGTGAATATTTCTGACTCTAAATCGACTGTAACTGCACCTGATGACAGACCATTAAATAGTAGATCATCGACTGTTTCTGCACCTGACGACAGACCTTTAATTAGCCAATCATCGACAGATACTGCCCCCTCCTTAAGAGCTTACGGTACAGACGAAACTCTTAACATTAATAAACCAGAGGGCACAAAACATACCAGCCGTGAAAATCCTATTCTTGACATTCCTATAAGTGATGACCCACTTAACACATTTCGTAAACAGATATTTATAAAAATCACGAATAACTCACCTTCAACGAAACCTACCATAAAGAAACCATTTGAAACATTCCTACGTGTTTCAGTACAAATTAATGAAGACAGCTTACAAGAAAACATTGTAGAGCTGATTAAGAAGTATGTAGATCCTAAAATTCGTACTGCAATTTTGGTCAATCCTGTTAGTAAAATGTTCGATATAGTACCTTTAATCCAAAATACTTTTAAAAATTCATGTATGAAATTATTTCTTGTTAAGCGACAGATTGAAGATATAACTGATTATTTAGTCCAACAAGATACTATTCGAAAATATCACGAAGGTAAAACGAACCATCGCGGTATTAACGAGACTTACCTTTCCTTGTCCCAACGATACTTCTGGCCTAAAATGAAAACCGACATAACAAGTTACATAAATACATGCCCAATTTGCAACAGTGCAAAATACGACCGTAACCCTGTACGCCCAGTGTTTAAAATTGTGCCTCCTCCTTCTAAACCATTTGAGATTGTTCATGCTGACGTATTGACTCTAGAACAGGATAAGTATCTGACTATTATTGACTCATTCTCTAAATATGCTCAAGCGTACCGAATAAGCGACAGTACCGCACCGAATATCATTAAAACATTGTTACTTTTCATGACGCACCATGGTTCGCCTATGTCGATAACTACTGACCGAGGTACTGAATTTACAAATCAAGTATTTTCCGAATTTGTACGTCTGCATAAGATTAATCATCATATGATTGCTCCTAATACCCCCAACGAAAACGGTATGATAGAACGATTCCATAGCACCCTTATCGAGCATATAAGAATATTGAAATTAAAGCATAAAAATGAAACTGCAGCAAATTTAGTGCCATACGCGATCTTAGCATATAATAGTTCTGTACACAGTCTGACTAAATGCCGACCTTATGATGTAATTACAGGACATTATGACCCTAGAGACCCAACTGACTTAAATTTATCGGAAAGACTTTTACAACAATACATACATAACCATCGCATTAATATGGAGACAGTTTATAAATTAATACATGACTCATCATTCGCAGAACGCGAAGCAATTATGACGCGACATAATACCCGGAGAGAACCTGAGATTGACTATGCACCTGATCAAGAAGTATATATACGTAATCCGATAGCCGCGAGGCAAAAGTTAGCTTCACGATTCATAAAAGACAAAGTTGTGTCTAATTTACCGATACATGTATATACTTCCAAAAAACGCTTACCTGTTTCGAAATCCCGACTCAAACGTACTCCAAAACCCACTACTTCCCTTTAGCCTAGGCCTGATAAACGTTATCACCCATTACCACTTTTTACACTATATAAGACGACATTGATTGATTTAAAAATTAATTTAGCTAGAAAGTAAATGTTAGAATTTGAAAAGAATTTTGATAATCGTACATTATAAGATACTATATAAAATTAGGGTTCAACATTTAAACGAAAAATTGTAAAATTGGATAACGCATCGTCCTTGTTAGAGGCTTTAAAACCAGGGCGTGTAAAACGTGGCTTGTTAAACGCTATAAAGTTCTACAGAATAACCAGGTCCCTTAGACGATAAAATTAATGATTTACTTTTAGTTATAAGAAATATAGAGGATAGTTTAGCTTTTACGCGTACATCGCGAGCGCGAAATGTTATGTTAGGAATAGATATATTACGTAGTATAATTCGAACTGGATCATAATTTAGTAAAAATAGGATAGTAATTATATTTAGATTCCCCATTATAACTCCTCACACTTATAACCTTTACAAACTATCCGTCTTGCCTAATCGTACAAGTCATATCATCATACCTCCCTATCCCTACATAGCAACCAATAAAGATATTTATGTGTACATAGAGGCTGAATGCCCGAAGTTGAGCAATCGGTTTCTATGTGAAGAGACCTTAAACCACCATACAAGAAGTTCACCCGACTGTATTGCAAACCTCATCACCACGCCAGAGATATCCAGCGACTTTAAATCCACCTGCCTAACATTAACTAAGCCAGCAATGGAGAAATTGGACGACAGTCACTACACCATTATTTTCCCACATCTCACAAAAGTTGAATTATCCTGCAATCATAAGGAATACCTTCATCTCCAAGGCAGTTTCATAGCAACGTTACCTACAAGCTGCTCTCTACGTACTGACGACCTCACTATTACAAATATTAATAATGAAATTAAAGGGACACCTACAAAAATTTTAATTGCACCAATCAATAATATCCCGACGAGACCGCTAAAAACCTTGGGACTGCACTCCATCAACCTACAGGGATTACACAACCTACAGAAGCAAATAGAAGTATATACGACGGTCGCCCCTGAGAGAGAGTTCGCCATCTACCATACGACAATACCACTTTACATCTTTCTACTGTGCACAGCGGCCACTTCAATGTTCCTGTGCTATCGTCGCTACAGATCAAAGAAAATGAAAATTCAGAGATCGAATAATACATCAGCCCCAGAAGTTGATCCTGCCGCAACATTTTCACTCAATGTCCTAAAATAGTTGCGGATCTGCGGGGGGAGGAGTTATGTGACAACCCTACGCTATATGTAACGTGAAGCGCTGACGATGTGCTTTCGATCGTGAGAACGTCTTATTCCTATAGATTATAATATTATAATTAAAATATATTGTGAAGCATCGTGCTCATGATAACACGTACTTGTAATTTTTATTTTTAATTAAAATCATTTAAAATATATGATTTTTTTTTATTAATTCACTGTAAAGTGAATTTAACTAATGAAAAGTGTGTTTATCATGGCGTTGTTTACACACCCACAAGAGCAATTTGCTCTCACGCACTTTTCCCTTGGTTAAATTATACTGGGCTTCGATATAATGTATCTAGTCCCGTTTCATTTCCTCTATGAAAAACGTTGATTGTGTATTTTACGTAAATTGTTCTAATCTTTTAAGGAAATGGATAGACCATTGATTGTACTTAACTATTTTCAGGTAAAACCCGCGCAGTTTTCTCTGTAATAATATGAAAGTAAAAATAACCCCGTAAGATAAAACGGTGTCTGAATAAAAAATATATAATGAAGGCACCATCTACCACAAAAGTACTGAGTCAGAGGTTTAGTATGGCATTGCATGCGGTGTGCAATGCAATTCATGGTTGTAGGCATTTTCATGTGACAGACGAGCAGTGGTGCATAGCGGCCGGAAACCGCACTAGCGCGCTATCGATTTACTTATCTGCGATGCGGAGTATAGTCTGTGTTCTGTACCATAGACTAGGATTCTTAATTTAAAAAGTGTTTTCTTTTTTTGAATAAGTTTGTGGTCAAAGATTGCCTCTTCATAACTTGGATAGCTACGATATCTGTTACTGATTTAGAGCAAAAGACTATTCAATACAATGGAGTCCATGGTATTTACATAAACTTGGTTCTCACGTATAAAATAGACACAATATCTCAAATCATACATCTGACAGTGTTTAAAATATCAAATCTCAAAACCTACACAGTGAACCAGATCTTTTGAGATTTATACTGAAACCGTCACATAACTATCATAATATTCATGTCGGTACTCTTAATGTCGCGCTGTCTTATCGATTGTTGGATCTAGAATCTAGATATCTAAGGCGAGGCATTTATGCTGTCGCGCTACTGTGCGTTGCGGTCGCGGTCTTGTCGTGAGTGTCGCATCAAACACTTATAAAGAATGGGAGTTTTAGATTTACGACGCTCGTGAATGTTTGTTTTCTCTTTGTCTGAACTGGCCGGTGATAAATGAATTGATTGTTCTTGCATTTATAGTTTTTCGTATAAATTGCGGTCGACAACGAAATTTACGATCGCGTGTGACGTTTCAATACTTTCAATACGTCTGTATGCAGATAAATATTTTCAATTACCGATTGATTGTCAGGATATAAATCAGTTAATAATGTCTAATTTCCTTATGTAGGTATTTCAATAAATGAAAAGAATCTGGATCAACTATTTAAACTGGAAATTCTGAAATTTCAGATATTTAAAATAAATGTAAATGGATAAAATATCTGTGCAGTGACTGAGATAGTATTTATATGCTTTCACATGTTAGTCTGCACGCTCGAATAGTTTTGCTCGGCCGCATTTGAAATTGATGCCTATTACATGAGTTGCTACATAAATTGTAATGTACTGGCCTTAGATAGGAACTAATAGGTTGCTGAAGAAATGGGTAAAAAGACGATTAAGCTCCGTTGGAATAGCTGGAGTTATACGTTTTATTGGCTCTTTTATAAAGTAGATTAAGGTTGACATTTATTGTATGAGGTTTCATATTTGTATTAAAGCTCTTTGAAAGCAATAATAGATAATACTTTTAATTCGATTACAAATAAAGTTGGATTGATAACGAAAGATACAAGTGGAAAATGTAGAGCATCTTTACAATATTTTTCTTTTATAATAAGCTCTAATTATTTTCATCAATATTCAATCAACTTTAGTAATTTTATAAAAGTCATCATCAGCTCACGCCTATTTCTTACTAAACAGTTCATTCAATTTCATGTCAGTTAATGTAGCGTTAAATCCAAAAGCATTCACTGGTGCAAATTATTGCAGCCGCACATCCGAGCTATAAATGACATCTCGTTATCGCATCTTCAGCATGTCGTGTGCTTCAGGCGGTACATTAAGGGTGCTTTACCATGCATGTGAGTAGGGTTGCGTTTCATACTTCGAAAAGTCTTTTGCTTTCAAACCTCAGTGCTGATGGAAAAGAGTTGAGTGAATTGACGAATGTCGAACGGTAGATTACATTGTGATGATGATAGGTATTTGTAAACAAAATTAAGTAGTGTTAGAAATTGTATTGAAAAACTTGATGTATGGTATGTGCTGATTGCACTCATCTCAGTATTAGACATGTAAATATTTACCGCCTATATGTGCCGGTTTTAACATCTGCTACCGTAAGGCATCGTTTTTTATTAGGATAAGTATATTCAAAATTGCATGATTATAATCGGCAATCCCGTTGTATATTTTATTTAAGAATAAACATTTGTTTACGATCGTTTGCCGCTTGGCTTCCCCGTTTATCTCTACTGGATACGCATCCTTATTATGCATACATATGTGTACTATGCCTATCCCAGCCGCTAATCTAATATCATGTTGAATTTACTTGACACCCCGGCACTAAATCTAGCACGTTATAAGACCGCATACAAGCTTGTTAAACTTAACGATAATGATTTTCCTGATTGCGATCTTGTTTTAGAAATTATTTCGTTACCGTGCAATTTAGAAAATGATCGCTGACAGCTCCCGAGTAGGGCATGCACCCGGGTTTACCCGGTTCCGAAAAACCCGGGTAAACCCGGGTTTTTTGATGATCTTGAGAACCGGGTCTGAATAGTATGAAACCCGGTTCTCCCGGTTCCGACGAAAATATTAAAATATAAAGTATTATTTATATTTTGATGCATTATTTTAACAAATTTATTGTATCTGGCAACGTCAGACTCACGTGCATCGCGAATTTTCGTGCCACGCCTCAAGCGTGGCTCCGATTGGTTGTCTAACCTTAGATGCTATAAGTTTCCTACGGTTGTTTTGCCAAAAAAAATTAGGCTTCGAAAATGACAAAAATTAGGCTACAGAAATATTTTTATTAGATTTCTCGTGAATTTGAAAAGCTGTTAATTTTACTGATTCATATAATGATCGAGTCATGTTTTTGTTTTTGGTATCAAGCTGAAATTTATATCGAATACTCAAGTCTTCGGTCCCTTTTATGTGAAAAAGTCGAACTCACAAGCCAACGCATCAAAAGATACAGCCGTAAATGCTGATTATTTTCGCAAATTTCGACATTCGCATGGGACTCAAAACCTACAGCTGGGTACCTACTTTTCATGTTTTTATGTGATATTATGATAACAAGAGCGCCGAGACAACCGTCAAAACGCTAAGAAATAGAATACGCTATCGATACAAATTGACATAAGCGTATGATGCGTATGATGTTTTGCCTAAGGATTCGGTCACACTACCAACGACGACGACGACCACGAACAAAATTTTCATCCAGTCGAAATTAAATAAATTGTGCAAAACACAATTAAAAAAAATTTTTCGAGATCAATGGATAAAAAAATTGGTTTTTCGTAGAAACGGTAGCTCCTAGGAAAAAATGTATTTAACCTTTTTTATAGATAGTTTTATGATGTACAATTTTGGTTCCAGGTGATTGTATGATAAACTTACCGTCTCGGCGAAAATCGCAAAAAAAAAACTATTTTTTTATTAATTGACCTCGAATTAATTTTTTTCCGAGTACCGTAATGACGGGAGATTTAAATATTTTATTTTGAATAAATTTTGGCAAGATTTGAATTTTGGTCGTGGTCGTCATCGTCGTTGGTAGTGTGACCGAACCATTACCAAAATATCATAAGCTTATGTCAATAATTAGCGTTAGCAATTTCTATTCCTTGGCGATACTGACGTTTGACTAAGGGCCAAGGTACTTTTATAAGACTGATAAATAAAGAGAAGTATTGAAATTTAGTTTCTTTATTAATTTAATAAAATAAGACACAAGCCGCGTAAAATAAAAGGCCTATCAGGTACTTTTACAGTTACTTTTGTTTAATTTCGTATTTTTTCCGAAGTATTATAAAAGAACCGGGTAACCCGGTTCTACCCGGTTCTGAGCCCGATTTGGAACCGGGTTTCAGAAACTTGGAACCGGATCCGGTTCTGCATGCCCTACTCCCGAGATCTCTTCGGAGTGTTTATTCCTTGCTTTCTTGTGGAAATCTCTACAATTAAAATAGACTTCATGAAGAGCGTGTAATGATTGTAATAATAATGCGTGAATGTTGGAGGCAATGTTGTTTAACTTCAATCACATGGAGCTAAACACGTATCTACATAATGAAAAGGGCATTGCATGCGATCCAAATCGCCATTAACAGATTGGCTCGAGATTAAAATATTAAAACCAATAGTGAGGTCGATGAACTTGAGTTAGGAGACCCTTCAAATAATTGTAATGGTTTTTTAACGCGAATGTATTGATTAGTGTTTGACCACGAGGTTCCCCTAACGGAAATGGGCCCGTCCCGCGCGGCAGTTTTGACCATGCATGTCCACTCGGCCGAAGGGAGTGCATAATGTGCATTCAGTATTAATGAACTTTTCGGATCGGGTTGCGGACTGCGGTAAAATAATCCGTATGTAAATAGGATTTTAAAAGGGTGCTGCATTCAGTATTCACTAGATATACAGAAGGTATGCCGTATGTACCTACATTCAGTTGCATCATTAAAACTTAATTACAATTGAATGAGGCGAATTTTTCGGAAAAGCAGTCTGGGATTTCCTCCAAAATACAAATTTTATTACGAAAGTTTCGGAAGTGTCTTCAATTAACATGAAATATAATTAATGGGAGTACTCAATTCTGGAAACTTCTTGTGTTTATAACTGGATGTATTATTTTGGCAACCATTTCTATACCTACAATAAAGTAGTAACAGTTTAAAATTAAGATACATTGAAATTGTGGTTTGTTTTTGTTTTCTTGTTGGATAAGGTTGGCAAAGAGTTTTCAATTCAGTTGAATTTCTCGTCATGAGATTTAAGTTTTTGAATTTTATTGTAGTTTAATTCTTTGTACCAAATGTAATTACGATCGATTTCATCCTGGAGTTATGCTTATTTTGAATGAGTTATCATATATATCAACATACCACAATAAATAGACCTACAGGTAAATAACTCTCACTCACGGTTCCGATCTTATTTATCAATAAAATAAGACCTCCTCGTATTAGTCTACGAATTCACATTCAAAAAATTAATTTCAGAGTTCCAAATGCGCCGAAGAGTTGCATCGCGGAGATCTTCAACGGCGATGTGACGGATGGAGGCAGTCCCGTCAAGAACGGTTCGTCCAAGTCGCGCAACGTCAAGGACACACCGACTCGCCCAAGGGACACGCACTCCAGACTATTTGGTCAGGTAAGGTATTTTGTAGTTGGAAAAAAAAGACAATCGCTATAAAAATGAGGTGGTTATTTTGACATATTATCAGGAAAATAGAATGAATTTGAAGCTTATATTAAACTTACATTGTCCTCATTCTCAGATCAGAGAAATGAGGCATTTTAATTAAACAGCAATGACGAAGTTATTTTATATTTTGTAATACGACTTTGCCTTAACTTTTTTCGAGTAAGATTTGTTGTAAATGCTACAATTTTATAAGGAACCTACTACCAGCCTACTACATAACTCACCGGGTTAACATTATTAATCGCACATTCCAGGGTGGATCGTCATCAGTGACGCCAATGATAACGGACACGATCCGCAGTCACATCCAGTTCGGTGACGCGGCGAACGGCGGCAGCCCCGCGCACTCGCCCAAGATGAACGGGAGCGCCATGTCCACGCCCAGCAGAGGTGAGACGGAGCCAGCTGACCACTGTGAGTCGATTCTGATGTAGTCACGATAGCACTTGCAATCATTGAGAGCCGATCGAACGTGAATGGGAATTCATATCGCTACTTCTGACACATCTTTCTGTTTATGCTGTCCTGGTATATTGGGATAGTACAGGGAGATGCGTTATCGGTCAATTAGGGAAAGCTGGCATGTTCACAGTACTCACACTTATGCAATTTCACTTACAGTATGTTCAAAAAAATAAATGCGACTCTAGTTTCATTTTAGACTTGAATTGTAAAATGGGTGCGTTGTAGATATATATACATATATATGCAAATATAATTACTTATGAAAGCTCTCATAATTTACCTGTAAAATTATAATTTAAAAGTAAATCAATTGATGAAGTTAATTATTTATTCTAATAGATAATAATCAATTGGATAAAAGTATTAATAATCATTCAATTATCAAATAATAATTAAATTCCTGACTTTGGTCGAGTAAAGATATCTAAGAAATATTATATTTGTAGTAAGTACGTAATAATTTGGAAAATCCAAAAGTGCACGCCTCATAATTTTTTTTTAATAAATATTTATTAATTATTATTTTTGTTTATTTAATAACAATTAAACCACATCGAATCAGACCCTGAAAAATGAAAGGGTTCTATTCCTGAGCATACTCAAGCGTAAGAGAAAAATAAAACCGGCCAAGTGCGAGTCGGGCTCGCGCACAAAGGGTTCCGTAGCAGCAAATATAATAAATTACAGTTAAATCAACCTATCTCAAAAACTATAAGAGATACTTTGATCAAACCAAAAATCGTTGAAAGAGTTAATTAGCATGCATCACCTCTATTTTTTTTAGAATTTTATACCCCGTAGTTATAAAAATAGAGGGGGGGGGACATACTTTTTACGACTTTGAGAGCTGATATCTCAAAAACCGTTCACTTTAAGAAAAATGTTTTTTAGAAAACTTTATATCATTTTAAAAGACCTTTCCATTGATACCCCACACGGGTATGTACATCGAAAAAAAAAATTTCATCCCTCAGTTACATGTATGGGGGGCCCCACCCCCAATTCTTTTTTTTACTATTTAGTGTCATATTTTTGTAGCGGTTCATACAACACATATTCCCATCAAATTTCATCACTGTAGTACTTATAGTTTCCGAGTAAATCGGCTGTGACAGACGGACAGACGGACAGACGGACAGACGGACATGACGAAACTATAAGGGTTCCGTTTTTGCCATTTTGGCTACGGAACCCTAAAAAAGACTCGATTAGTAAAGTATTTCGGTCGCTATCGTGTTAACAAGAAAAAGGATCCGCACATACAGACACACGGACGTCCAAGACAGAACTTTTTTAAACTGTTTTTTAACTAGTTTAAATAACAAAAATGACATCAAAAATATCATGAACGTTAAAAATAGTGTTTTTTCTTAATATGTGTGTGTATGTATTATCTTACAAGTGCAATGTATGATAAATAAAGACATTTTAAGTTTGAAAAATCAGATGTTTTGCGCGAAGTGACAGTAGTACCCACCTCAACGCTTCGCTTATGAGGCGTGCAATACCTACCAATACGCGCTAACAAATATGTGTTACATGTTTATTGTATAATTTTCACACTATTGGTTTTAAACTCAAACTCAAACATTTATACAATTAGACTTCTTCTAGAAGCACTTTTGAATCGTCATAACAGTTTAACAGTTTTAACATTTACCACCAATTCAGAAAGCAGTATCTATAGAGAAGAAGAAGAACCTATTTAATCATAATCGTAATCTTCTACTTCACTGTAACTTTCATCGCTCGAAGAACTCGATGTTTCGTTGTCGGAATTTCTTAATGTTATTATACTTAAATGAGTCAGTGTAATTATCTACTTTTGGTTCTAATTGAATATATTTTTCCTCATGTTCTCGCGTCTTTCTCCAAACGTCACTAAACATATCCAGACTAATAGCATTTGCTTCCTTTCTAAATAATTCTTCCACAGTTTTCAAGTTAAAGTTCACATTTTGTGATGCTACTTTCCCTTTAATTATGCCCCATAGTAACTCTATTGGGTTGAGTTCTGGATGGTATGGTGGAAGGCGCAATACACTATGTCCATGATCTTTGAGGATTGCATCAAGTAGGTAAAAATTGTGTATAGTTTGGCTTATTTTTTTTAATAATGTGATAACTCTGATTATTAATTAGTAATTTGATTTTTGAAAAAAAAAATGCCGATTTTAGTCAAAATTTATATTTTTCTAACAAGATCCTTATCATCCAAATTTCCACCTTGGTGAGAAAAATTGACATTTCTAATGAAAATGAACAAAAAATTAAATGATTTTATTAAATACTGTAAAATAGTCTATAATTCTTCCATTTACTGTATCACAAAATTCTTCATAGATTTTTAGATATTCGTACTACACCAATTACATCACCCTGTATTTATAAACAATTGCAAAATATGACACATACATAGGCCGGGAGATACTGACACAAAATTTCGGGTCATTTGTAACAGAATGGCGGTTCTACAGAGGTCTTATTACGCAATGACTAAAAGAAAAATGATGGTCAGAACTCAGAACGCTGGTACCGGCGGACTAGTCGCGTGGGCGTTAGTCGAACTCGTCGGATAAATAGCGAAAGTCAAACGATGTGTAACACAAAAATTTTAGAATTCACCGATAGCCCATAAAAAAGATGTAGGCGGTAGTGTCATGCCATACTTTTCCGGTGTAACTTACAGCCCCCCATACCGACGCGATGCGTTGATTAAAAAAAAAACAATTCAAACATTTGTACCAGGCTAACTTTTGCACAGGTAATCATCATCGTGCAGACATTTACGAAAATCGCCATGCCATACTTTTCGGACGATTCCAAATGGCCAACATACCGCCGAAAATCTGCAAAAAAAAATAATTTTTTTCGCCAAACAATTTGTACCAGTATTGCATTTGGATTTTTGGAGAGTATTTGATAAAATGTGGCCATTATTATATTTGCCATACTTCTAGTAGGGGGAAAAAGTGCTGCTATACTTGAAAATTAATTTATTCGTCACGT
>CAJQZN010025591.1:0-18169 GCA_907164685.1 Colias eurytheme | reverse complement strand
TATCAATATCGTCTGAATTTTATACACGTAAAAACTTATTATGCGATTAAAAGATGTTAATAGTGTTCATTCATACAGTTAAAAAAAATCTAAATAAAAAACTTAACACTGACGTTTTTTCCATACATAAAAACAGTAAAGTACATGTCGTTTTGTATGTATTATAAAATTTAATTAAAGAAATACCGTCGAATTATGTTAATTGTTTAAGATACAAAAACAATATTATGTAAATACGTAGGTACACCGTACATATAGTAACAAAAGTTTTAGTAAAAAAACGACCTTATTTTTTCGTTTTTCCGGTAAATAAAAAGTCTTGGTATTTACCTACAATATTATGTAAGATTAAATTTTGTTATAAGCCAAAAAGGATATTGAATGCAGTATGCACATGCTTTTGCACTTTTTATAACTTGAATATAACGATTTTATTATGCCATATAATATCACAGTCTATAATAATATAATAGGTACCTACTAAGTAGGTACCTATACGTTATACTTACGATTGGTTCCCAGATCGTGAACGGTGAGAAAAACGCATCTTTTGTCTTGTTGGCTTAAGTCACCCTGAAAGCATACAAATCATAAATTAATTCGCGTGTAAGGCCGCCTTTCCATCTGCAAGAAAACTTCCGCAAGAAATGACGTCCGACAGTGTGTCTGACATGGCTTGCAAGTCTAATGCCGCGTTTCCACCTGCAAGTAGACTAACTTTTTTAAACCAAGAAATATAAAAAATCGGATGTATAGGGACAGATTGTCTATGATTAATAAAAATAATAGTATGAGATCTCACTGCAGAATTAGTGTTTTCATTGTTATTTTGCTAAAACCAAAATTTTATGTATATTTATAACTAGCTTTCCGCCCGCGGCTTCGCCTGCGTTTTCAAAGAAAAACCCGTTCCCGTAGGATTTCCGGGATAAAACCTATCCTATGTCCTTTCTCGGGTATCAAAATATCTCTATACCAAATTTCATGCAAATTGGTTCAGTAGTTAAGGCGTGATTGAGTAACAGACAGACAGACAGAGTTACTTTCGCATTTATAATATTAGTATGGATTAGGAGAATATAGGTAATACATATATCGACTAGGTTGCCAGTAAAAATTTGGCAATATGCATAAAATTTTGGTTTTAGCAAAAAAACGATGAACGCACTAATCCTGCTGTGGGATCTTAGACTATAATGTTTCATTCATTCATTCAATAAAAATAATGTAATTTATAAACTGTAAAATTATTACATCACTCTATCATACCATTGCTTACTAGCTAGCTTATAAACTAGATTGGTTAGGGAGCCAGGTGCAAATTTGGTTAACTATTTCCTCTCAAGAGATAATTCGTCAGGCGCATGAGAGTATAGTATTATAAAGCCTCGTGAACGTCAGCTGGCGCTCGGTTGGGGGGGTGAGCGGTTGTAGCCTCCCACGCACATAGGAAAAAAAATACATTCATTCATTCATTTCCTCTCAGCTAAAAATTTGTCAAATTGTAGCTAACCCAATATCTCAACGAAAAAAAATAGTCAGCTGGTTACAACATGGTGTATTATACGTCAGCTGGTGTCTCGAACATGAAAGTTAAATTTAAAGAAAAATTTATTTTCCGTTATTTCCTCTCAAACAAAAATTTACCTGATGATAGCTTATATGTAACTGTGGATAAATATATATGTCAGCTGGCTGTATCTTGGTGGAAAAACCGTCAGCTGATACGGGAGGCTACAACCGCTCTTCCCCCCAACCGAGCTCCAGCTGACGTTCACGAGGCTTCATAATACTATACTTTGATGCATTTTACTAATTACCGCTTGAGAGGAACTTGGTCATAAAATCTGCTGCTGGCTCCCGGACCAGATCTATAGATAATATTATTACTAAAATACTAACGTCAGAATAAAAGTGTAATAGAGAAGAAGGAAATAAAATAGATCCTTCATCTTACGAATTCGTACAATTCAATTTGGATCATGTATTACAGATAGGAACAATGTCTATCACCGACCTTTCTTATTACATGTAAATTTGTTCGCAAACGTTTTCTCCTATTTGCAATTTAGCAGAAAGGTTAAAAGGGGTATCGAAGGCTTTATTTCTATTGTTCGCTTGTGATATGAAAATGATACTGTAATTCGTCTATAAAAGAATGACAGGGGATTTAGAAATATACAATTTATAAATATATCAAAATATAAATAAAAAAAAATAGTTACAACATTTTAAGTTTTTTTTTTGTAATTATTTTTGTTATCTTTTCCCTCAGGCCATTTCTATACTCTTAGTGTAATTATCGCTACCTGCTACCATCATTATAATTAGTAAAATTTCTGAATTGTTTTTTTTTTTTTTTTGCGAAAAGTCTTTTTTACTCAATAATTATGTGAGACAAAGAAAAAAGTTAAACGTATCTGTCTGCTCAATTAATTGGAACGGTTTAAACTTTGGGAAAATTAATTTAGACGGTAGCTATAAATTATTTTAAGAATTACTTTAAAATAATATTGTTTTGAATCCTAAACAAAGATCAAATTATGACGATTTTAATATTATTGTAAGAAATTCCAGCTAAGGTTATTTATTTCTTTATTGTAATAATAATATAATAGTTAGTATATCAGATTTGCATGCAAATGCACTTGAATAAATTAAATTAAAAAGAATTTAAATTTAAATATTTAAAGTGAAATAAAAAATAAGTTACTTATACATTATTTTATGTAAGTACTTAACATTACAATTTTTACGATAAAATATATTATAGTATCTTAATATTTTTATTTAAACTTGTATCACAGACTAATAATAATATACTACGTCTTGTATTATATTTTTGTTCAATTTTCTATCACAATTAGTTCTTGATAACACGATATCCCTTCCAATGGAAAAATCTCGGAAAAATTATATCGGTGTTAGATAGCTCATTTATCGAGGAAGGCTATAATAGGCTTTAAATCATCACGCTAACGGCTAAGACCAACAGGAGCGGAGCCACGCGGCACAGCTAGTCTTTAATATGGAGTTAATTTGCTGAAACGTGGCTTATGGTACTTACAGGAAAAGTTATATTGATAGTACTTGACAACCAGTCAAATTTTAAAAAGTAGAATATATATCTTACTTACTTGGCCATTCTTCGGAATAACTCCCTTTTGTTTGCGTGAAAAATAATATAAAATTTAAAGCGCCTTTTCATTCGTAAAAGCAAACAACACTATTTGAAATTGAAAGGAGTCGATAAATGAACAAAACAATACGTCTTCTTCTATCATATAAGGCTGTAAAATATTTGATAAAAGGTAATATTTTTAATAGTAACACATAAGCAAAATAGACATTTCATATAAAATAACCTTGATAACTCTTTTACGAAATTAATGTCATGATGACATTTTAACCGTGATAATTTAGATCCGACATTTACGCAAATCTACCATTATTTTGTGTCCCATTTCACTTTTATTGCTCAAGCATTTAGTCTGCGTTTATTTCAGCTCCTTCATACATCAGTAAACAAGTTAGCCACTTCACCACCAAAATACCTATTTAATTTTTTATTATTTTCCTACTTTCTGTTTCTACCTATTAAGTATTATTAATGAACAATCGGACCAGAATCGATTAGTGTGTCAATGTGAAAAGTAAAAACATTAAAGTAGAAACCCACCTGAACATGTACGTGAATATCACCACTTCGATCCGTGCTGACAACATATTTCTGCAACAAAAAAAGATTCTCTTCAGATAAATAGGTCATTGAACCTATTGACTTTCTTTCTTAATCACGGTATAAACAAAATCGTCTTTTGTATTTTCAGGTAGTTACAACAGATTTATGATGTTGGGAATTGAATTTAAAAATTTATTTTCAGAATAACAATGTTTTATAAAAAAGTAAAATTAAATGAGGAGCACAAATATCGTCATTGAATATACATAATAATAGCTGAATAATATACAAATAATAAATAAAACAAATTTGCTCCATGCAACAAACAGTTATCACAATACAAATAGCAAGAATAGCCAAGAAATAAATTAAATTTCATCATAAGTAAATTCCTCATGATTATCTTTAAACAAAGTATTTAATTTAGTAAAATTAGTAGCGGAAATTCAGTAGTCATAGTCTGAAAACGGCCGAAATAATATAAATACAATTATAATAACACTAGCAAACCCGGCAAACTCCGTTTCGCCACCAGAGACACGTCTTTTCTTTGCTAAACCTCACGGAGCCCGAGACCTTTCCAAAGAATGCAAAACCGTGGAAATCGGTTCGTGCGTTCTGGAGTTATAGTATAGCGTCAGGAAGGAAAATTTTTATTATCATAACATAATTAAGTGATTATTATCAGTTACAGCAATACATCATCGAACTGAATAAAGGCACTTATATTCTATGCTTTTCCGATGTACGAATTCATTTTTCAGACAATAGATATTACAAGTTTCTTCGCGTCAATACATTTTCTGTCTTATTATTTTTGTAATCCATGAACACCACATTTTCGCAAAACATCAAAGCAAATAACGATAAAAGCTACTAGTCTAGTTTTCATAAATATTAATAATGTGCACTTATGATAGTCATAAATTGTAAAAATAGCGAGTAATGAAACAAATTGAGTCGTCGTAAGTTAATCGCCACTATAACCCACATTTTGAGTTTTACGAGCTTCCATTGCCTGGCAAGTGGCAATACAAACCCTAGTATATTAATTTAGAATGGCTGAATGTGACAGTAGCTTTATAATAATTTATAAAAAAAATATAATTAATACAAGTAACTATAACCGCAGCCCGCATAAAATCCGATTGGATCTCTACATTCGTTGGTTAAAATCTGTGGTTCAAATGATATAAATAAGTATATTATTATAAGAGCTAAGATAAATAAAAGTAGTAATCCGTTCAATCCTATACATCATCATCACTACATAGCAAAAAACAAAGTCGCTTTCTCTGTCCCTATGTCCCTATGTATGCTTAAATCTTTAAAAGTACGCAACGGAATTTGATGCGGTTTTTTTAATAGATAGAGTGATACAAGAGGCAGGTTTAAGTATATAATTTATTATGTTTTAGACAAAGCGGGCGAAGCCGCGGGCGGAAAGCTAGTAGGTATAGTTATACATATACAATACACATTTAATTAGGAAGAATCTATTGCCACCTTGTCACGGCGTTGTTATCATAACATTGCCGTATATTCTGAATGCGTGCCAAATAAACGTAGGTAATGCATTAAAATCTTATCTAATTAGATAGTTAGGTACTATATTTCAGAACTATTATGAAAACGTTTGACGAGGAAAACCGCGAGGTTGCATATAAAACCCATGTTCATAGTAAAAATTTGTTTATTACAAAGATGAATCAACGTGTTGAGGAGTTGCTATCAATATGTTGCTGAATGCTGGCTACACTGCGTGTCTCACGTTGTCGATCAACTGTTGATCAACAAAATATATGTATAATTAATAATCGTCTGTCAAATGTCAACACAGTAGGCTAAAAAGTCGCAAAAGCAACAACGCATTCATAACATCTATTTCAGTCCATCAATATACGTTGCATTTCGAGATGTAAACAATGCATTGGAAGGTCACCCCGGTCTGTTTGTTTGCTAACAGTTTTCTGTTGACTATAGTCGGCTTTTTCCGTAAGCACGTGATATCGCGCATGATAGTGTAATCCTACTAAAGTTAAAAATGGAGTTTTGTATGTGATATGTTATTCAATCACGCAAACAGTATCTACATAGGAGATTAACATACAAAGTTGCATTATTACCCAGGTCATTTTAAAATCGCGGAGATGTGAATCTTAGGAGTTCATTTGTCTCTTTTGCTTTAATTCCCCTTATCAACGGTTTAAACAAATGCCAGGCTCTGTAAACTGTAATTAAAATTTGACTATAACTGCTTTCGTTATCTTATCTACTACAAGCTGTTCCCCGCGGTTTCACCCGCATTGCTCAGCTCCTGTTGGTCTTAGCGTGATGATATATAGCCTATAGCCTTCCTCGATAAATGGGCTATCTAATACCGAAAGAATTTTTCAAATCGGACCAGTAGTTCCTGAGGTTAGCGCGTTCAAACAAACAAACAAATAAACTCTTCAGCTTTATAATATGTATTAGTATAGATTAAAGCCGGCTACTCACGTACCTGCCGCAGGGGCAATATTCATTTCATTCAACAAAAAAAAATATTTATATAAAAAACAGTTCAAAAAATGTAGAGCTCGCATAACGATAAAATATAGAAACGAAAAAATATAATCTGTTTGGATTTTAAAACGTAAACATTGTTCAATTTAACATGCATCGGAATATGCTGAAACAATAATTTATTGACGTAAGTAATTCATTGCTTGTTTTGACTGAAACCACACATCGCAATTCAATTATTTACTTGTTGTTGTTTTTTTGTAGCGGTCAAAAACCCGAAACTTTGTACGTTTGCTGAGTTTTCATGAGGTTGAAATCCACGTTTGATTGGTTCTACGACACTTGAATGTTTTTTCAAATAGCGGAATTATTAAAATTCCTCCCAATTTAGTATTAAATGTTCACCTTGTAATACAATAAAATTTATAAGAAAGCGGAATAATAGAAAATCGTTCAAAGTTCGTAGAACTAAAACGTTCAACGATATGTTACTCCCACCATGTCTATCGTCGTGGATATTGTTCTTAATTCCTATACTATAGTGAAAAATAATAATATAGATCACCTGATGATGGCTTAAAATATTTTTTTTTATAATTCTACGTAGTACTGCCATTTCCATTCAGTGGTTCTACAGCTGCCACAAACATCGTACCTCCACGAGAGAGGCTTCTAACGGAAAACTAATGTTGATCTCTATATATACTCTATAGTTTACCTATGCATATAACTCTAGTAATCAGTCCCGAGTGGAGTAGGTTGCGAGCTATCCATGCCAATATAATAAACCTTCAATATCTATCTATACGAATGCTGCTCGTTCAATTAAAATGAAGGATCAAGCGAGTGAGTATAGGTCATATTCATTGAAATATGGAAAATGCTGAAAATATAACGTTTTGAAACATTTGGCTTTTGCCTCGAAGAATTGTTATAAAAAGGGTAGTTAAGTTATTTTGTTATATTTTCCACAAAAATGCAATTCGCTAAGTTATGAATAATTCACAACGGATCAGAATATGGAAAAAAGGAAAATTTTCTGTACAAATATTTTAAACAAAAAAAAAACCATTTTCTGAGTGCTGAAAGCTTAGAGAGAACCCTATACGCCCAATGAGACAAATAAATATAAGTACTTAAAAGGTGTTCTAATTCATTATTTTCCCAGATCTCGAGGAATTTTTCTACGACAGTCGGACAAAAGAGCGACATAGCAAACACTAGGGGTCAATTGAAGTGGCGGGGACTGCAGGAATGTAATTGCAGCGCCACTTTTGTCAAGGTCAGTGCTATTATTAGATATTTTCCTTATTATACATCATGTAATTTGAAAATTTGAGATAAGTAAATTGCGAGTGAGAAAAAAAATGATATTTCTTTGTTGCTTGTTCATTTTTAAAATCTTTACAAATCAAATAACATTTTATTTGGGAACATTGAGTCTGTTACAAAAAAACATATTATTTATAATCAATAAATATAAAAATCCTTATTTATAATTATATTATAATAATAATAAAAATCCTTAGGTAGATATACCTTGACAGAACCTTTTTTACTTAGATACCTCCTTAAAATCTACGTTTGTCGTCTCTGTTATTTACATCCGCACTAAAAACGCAGTTATTAAGAATAAAAAGTGAAGTTAAAACTGAAAATTAGCTACCATCCAATTGAAAATCACTTATGAAAATAATGATTGCCAATTCAAACATATATAAAATGAAGGTCATGACCATTATATTGCAAACGTGCTTATAAGTGTAAACATTTTAATTAGAATGGTGTTTTTAGTTTACTAGGTTAGGTTTGAGGTTTCCAATACATGAAAAACTTTAATTTTAGCCTTTTCTTGCAGTAGGTAGTCTTATTATAGTACTTAATGTAATGTTGTAAGTTATTACGTCAGTATAATAAGGTACATATTACCTATTTGATAATATTGGAAAAAATATTGAAATCAAAAAGTTATCTTGGTAAGTGCAATTAAAATGTAAATACATATTATCTTTTGAAGACATGCATTTAAATTATATTATATTAAGTATGAGAAGTAGAAAAAACATTAAAATTTAAATTATTCATTATTTTACAACATTCGGTGTAAGGACGCTTCTAAAGTCTAAACTGTTTTACGACTAAATAACAACGACTGAACCGTGCCAAAAATAAGTACCGAGTAATTAAAATCGCAAAAACCCAAAAATATAACCGTCAAAAAATTTTAAACACAGACCTATTATACAATACAATATATTATACTTAAAATAGAAATAGAAATAGAAAAAATCTAATGAAATAATAAATGTTAAACAGTAACCATTTTCAAATAATAAGGATTTCTCTATCCTCTAATAAATGCTTCCCCATTTCAGAAAATTCTTATTTATTGGATGTGGTAACATATAATAAATATAAAAGCACTTTACATAAGTTATTTAAATGAACTTTTCTAAAAAAAATCAGTGTATTAAATTTCAACAAACAATTTACAATTCATAACTACCGACTGCTGTACTAGAAACTGCGTCTCCGGGAAGTTCTTCCCTTTTACAAGACATTATTATAACTATAAAAGCAATATAAAAAACATTTACCTGAGTACACTTATCGTCGGTGTCCATTTTACACCAATACAAAACACGAGTGACGCGCGGGAACTCCAGAAATGCAATGGGATTGGAACCGATATATATTTAACATAGCAGTGTGTTGGACTATATAGTGCTGGGCTTACATTCTTCCCGAGGCATTTGAAGAAAACGCAAGTATACTGACGTAAGGACACCATTTTTCTTCAACTTTAACTAAGATATAAATAATGTGAAACAACTCAGCAATCAATTTGAATGTCATAAAAAGGTATATATTATAAACAAACAAATGTCGTCACTTTATACCACGTTGCTATTCTATCGTTCTTATTCACTGCTGATTTGGACAATCGCAAGTGAGTCGAAACTATTGGACCGATTGGGCTGAAATTCAACAGAATGAATGAAATCTATTAGTGTTTTCTCCTACTTCTGAAGTTTATTCAAAAACGTTGAAATGCTAAAAACAATAAATAACATTCAATATTTGCAAAATATAATGCGTATGTCGATTAAGTACCTATTGCTATAATTATTTACAATGTTGTTTCTTTGAGAGTGTAAGTGCGTCATAGTGCGAAATATAGTTAGCGAAGGCAGAGAGCTTTATAAATTCGTTAGAAGTTAGAACGTATATTGCAGGTCTATAGAATATGGCTATAGTAAAAGAATATTCTAGGCGGTTTTAATTGATAAGAAATGCTTGTTTGCTTTTACAAAGCACTATGGCAATGAATAAATATTAATAGTCTTGATCTAAATGAAGAATAGATGGATTAGGAATGAATGTGATCATAGGAACACAAATAGGAGGTAAGTACGAAATAAGCTTAGCGTAAGTCGACGTGAAAATGAAAAAATGCAAATCATAAAAAAATAAAAAGTTACACTTATCGAATTAAAGCTTTTGAAAAAATCTTCTGAAGCGTGAAAGTGAAGTGAGTGTTTAAAATTATCCAAATTAAAAAAAAAAATTTCACCAACTTTATCCGCCCAATTATGTCTATTGCCTGTAACTTTCCGCCCGCGACATGTATTTTGGTAGCATAAATTTTAACCGTATTGTAAAATGTTTCTTATTTGTTCACTAACAAAACTAGGAATATGAAAGTGAATAGCTAGAAGAATAAAGTAAATTACTGAACAAATGTATTGTTCAACTCTTGTTCAGCTCTTGTTCAATTACTTAATAGATAGAATTCTGGGTAGGGCTTTTACTGCGATCGAATTAATTAGTGTCGGCTATTGGCACTTTTACAAGTTTATAACTTAGTATTTAAAACGTTATAACTTATACCCATATGATTAATTTGTATAAAAAGGTATATAATTACTACTTACTATGCATCGCAAATGTGTGACTGAAAAATAGGATCCTAATAGATAATTGCCTAGTTTGGATTTTAAAAATCAATTGCCTCAATTGAAGCCGTCTAAACAAATTTCTAATTTGTAGATAGATCTACGTACATGGTGAAAGTCTGAAAGATGGACAGATAATTTCTCTAATAAATGTTTAGTTGACAAGAGTTTCTTATATATATCCTTACCATTAGAAGATGCTTTACAAAAAAAATATACTAATTATAAGAGGCTTTTTTAACAAGAGCCTCTCGACGCATGATGTTTAAGTTCCACCAATGCAAGGCACTAGACGCATATTAGCATTTACATCCGTTCGAATGTTCCGGATATCGGAGCTCGACATCAATTGTCATGTAATTAGACCGACCTTCCTCCACATACGAGTGTCTTATACGAGCACAATAAACGCTGTGGGCAAACCACTTGAAAATATTCAAGGTGGTAGAATTAGGATCTATATTGGATAATTTTAATACATCGACAGATTAGGAAAAGCTTTATATTTCTGGAAAAACATAAACGATTAAAAGGAAGTAAGTACATATTATTAAATATTAACTATGAATACTGCCCTAGCCACATCTTCGTACTTGTTGCATGTATATGAATAATTCATATATAAAATAAATTATTTAAAGCGCTATCGTCTGTCTGTATATTCCATGATCTCCTATAAACAACGTAGGAGCTGATGGAGCCATTTACAAATGCTTAGATTTTAGAAGATAGGTTGTCAGTTTCAATCTCTAAATTATTTCCCCTGTCAAATTTAGGTATTAACATCATGATGACCGGGCCGAGTGAGATTTCCACATCGATAGTACAAAAATAACTAAATTGCTCTCATAACACTGTTACAATTACATTAGACCACGGTTGTGTACAAGTACGAGGCGATTTTGTAAACAAATCGATTTTATTGAGACTCTTATTCACTTTAAAAAATACTAGCCTCCGCCCGCGGCTTCGCCCGCGTTTTCAAAGAAAAACCCGTTCCCGTAGGATTTCCGGGATAAAACCTATCCTATGTCCTTTCTCGGGTATCAAAATATCTCTATACCAAATTTCATGCAAATTGGTTCAGTAGTTAAGGCGTGATTGAGTAACAGACAGACAGACAGAGTTACTTTCGCATTTATAATATTAGTATGGATGTACTTTAACAGTACGTATCACAGAAGGGAAAAGTGTAGATGAGTACAGTGCAGCGCTGTCACCGTTCCACACATCTAAATTTTAAATGTTTTAAAACTTTTTCAGATTGTAGAGCCTGGAGCTGTTTTTCTAATCTTACTATTTACCTACAACCAATCATTGTTGACCGGAATAAAACTATAATGTGAAATTCACCAAACAAAATTATGATTTATATCCAAAAAGAAGAAATTAGTTTTCACAAATAAACTTGAGTAGTTAGTGCTCACAAAGTACAAGAAGCATTGACAAGAGGCATTTTAATACTTTAAGTCAAGTTTTCACAATTATGCCCTTTATTATATACATATATATTTCTTAAATAAAGAAAAGAATGCACATCTACGTACATTTAAATAAATTGATCGGTTTCTAATGCGGTTTACACTTTATAAAAATAACTGCACAATCTAATTAGCACGCTTCGCTTATTGATGTGACGTACGTCTAGGTAAACAAGGCCTTAGCACAATACCTAGGTTTTAAGCTTGAACAGTTGAACTACATGTTAATTATGTCGATATTTATTAATAAGGTAGGTATGTGATATGTAGTTTTAACATTTGGTAACAAAAAATTACAATTTGCAATTTATTTTGATATAAAGGGAAGAAAATCAAATAATTTTCCATTCTTCCATTTTTCAATCATTATCGAATACTACTTCACATTTTTTGTACAATTCTTTAATTCAATTAGGTTAATATTTTCTCAATGAAAAAAAAGTATCAATTACAATATCTATTAAAAATAAAGCATCATACGCGGATTCTCAAAATGGCGCAGTATTTTCCATTAGAATAAAAACACAATAGCATTGCAAAATAGCATCATGTTAGTCATACTTAAAACGTAAGTATATAAGCTAAAAAAAATCTACGATTTGTATTAATAGAGTCCTTGTGGGATCTTTAAATAGATGCAATTTGCAAAGTAGGTGTGTCTTTGAGATGAACCAAAATAAAATAATATGATTCATGAATGCAATGAATCAGCAATTTTTAAATACGAAAACCGAGAGTTTTTACTCTACTCTGAATTTCAGAGGCTTGTGATTTGGTGGAAAATTTGATATGCTAATGAAATACTATTTAATGCAACCTAGGCATTAGCATTTACATGGCATAAACCTCCACCTATAAAATCTTTACCCCATAAAAAGTAAGACAATATTTCTGGAAGTAATACAATAATTCCAATACTCAGAGATTGTTACTTTATGAAAACCTCAGAGTTTTCATGCTAAACTAACGTTACAATTTGTCACAAAGACAAATTATAATAATGTTTTCCCGTTTAGACATTTACAGTCCAGATCCGATTGAACTTAAGATTTACGGCTTATCCCGGGAATATTTAATTACGTATTTACAAACGTTTATAGAACAATGACCGATAAATATCTTTGCCGCTACTCGCTAGTCTGATGACTCTGAGACTGGTATTTTGGCAGCAAGCGCTTTGACCGCGACGCGGACAATCTCCACATCAAACGTTTATTGCTTTATATATTTTGTTAGCCGGTTTTTCTTTTGTTGTTAATGTACAGTGATCTTTTTTATTGGAAAACATGCAGCTGTGATTGCTGTTGTTCAATTGTCTTACCCTATATCTTCACCTATAATTTGTAGTCCCTATGTCATAGTAATTCTTGGGTCAAGTGCAAATCCTTATTGAATAAACTTCAAAAATACCACCATTGATAACGTGGATGTTAATTATAATTACTAAAATATTCATTCTAAAAATAAATTAATTACTTGATGTATAAAGTTCTAAAAAGTAAAAACCATGCTAACAAAAATGAAGTGAAAAGTTTAGTGAAAATTATCCACGTTCCAATGTTACGTTCAATGTTTCCGGGCATTACAGATTTCAGGCTCGATGATTTTTCCAGATTACTGTCCTTACTCAGTAGATATTTTACAAAAATGAATTATCTTAGACCCCATATTATAGTATACATAGGTACTTAGAAAATCCTCTCTCTAATTGCTTAGTTCGCAGACATTGTCTATGTCTAGTCCAACCAGGCGAGACCGAGGTGGGCGGTTTATTTTTCATACATTTTATTTTTGCGCCTAGAACATTAAAATAAGTGCCAAATTTACAAAAACATAATAATTTTAAAATCATTCGCATGTCTCTATCAATCTCTAAATCACTTTAGATTTTCATTCGACTGATATTTTTTACATGTCATGCGAGAAAACTATTAAAATTTACCTTGTGTGTGTTTGCGACGAATTTTCTTTATCAAAGTAATCAATTTTTATCTTCGTAATGTCCCCTGTACTAAAACATAGGTTATATCTATTTTTACTACACTGAAAGCGTTAGTTACAACTGTGAAAACAGTTTAAGAAGATTTATTGCGCCATTGTCTCACGTTTAGCGTATTTTAAGTCTGCTTTGACGATTTGTTTATTTTTGTGGCAAGTCCGTCTTTTATAAAAGTTCGTATACTTCAACCCGGTTTTACATTCAATTCCTTTTGACGGTTTGTTTTAGTTCCAACTGTCGTGATTGCAAAATAGAGATTAGAAAGGAATCCGTTCTTTTCGTTATTATTGTAGAAATTTCCAACTGTATTTCTTTGCTGTCTTTAAATCATCTATGCAATCCAACTACAATCCATGTTTTCATAATAATATATTTTAGTGTTTACCCTGTACAAATAGACTTTAAAAAATAATAAGGTATTCCAGTTAATATTGGGCAATATCAATCTCGTGATATGTTTCTCACGATAAAAATTTTTGTAGAAAAATTCATTATCCTAGGAGTACAATATGTAGTTAACGCTCTCATACCATTGTTGTATTAATAAATTATTTCAGATTGCGGAAATTGCGAATTCTTATATCTAGACTCTGGAAGCAATATGTAAATATTGATAGTAATCTTTTTCCGATATATTTTGTATCGCGATACTCAAATATTTTTAACAAGGTACTATGTATATACCCCCAGTAGCTACATAGTATTAATACTGTAATATATACCTATAGGCTCTATTGACTTCATTGTTATTTTGCATCAGAACTTGCAAAATAACAATAAAGGTCTTAATAATAGCACAGACTAATAATAATATACTACGTATACAAATAATATAGGAATAAGTTTTTTCTCAAATTTAATTCTAACTTACACCATAAACATAAGGATTAACTTTCGACTGTTACTTTTAATTATTATAGTGATCATTATGTAGATCCTTTTCGACCGTTCGCACAATTTTTTACTCAAATTTAATTCAAACTTTTTTATTATCATAAACATATGAAACATCAGGATGTATCTTTTGACTGTATTGTAGTGATCATTATGATTAATATTTCCCTGGAATCAAACTCTTAAATTTATGAATTCTTTATCCTAGAGCTATTATAGTATGATGTGAACTAAATACCAGTGGTCACAGTATAACGATTACGCAGGTGTCAAACTATTACCGATTGCATTAACTTGGCGATAAAATGTTTAGTCTGGGTATTTGGGTTATACGTCAATGGCCATCCAACAGCCAGTCAATCATTGATGTGTTGTGGACAGGCTGAGAGCTTTATAGTTTGTTAGACAATATTGCAATGAATAGAGGTAGGATTAGTGGTCAATTCCTATTTATTCCCGGTTGTCTTATTTCTGCGGTAAAATTAATAAATTTACATATTATTCTGCAGATAGGTAATTTTTCTAGTTGGCAATTCATTAAGCTACTACTAGTTTATAAAAATGTAAAAAAAATAAGAAACTAACTATCACGTATTAAAATGTATAACAGAAATAATAACGACATAAGAATATTTAAAACAAAATGTAGAGTTCGCGTTTATTTGCATACCTATGTTTCTAGGATTCTTCATTGTGACGTTTACAGACTGCAAAATTGCGTTTTCAACAAGTTATTTGACAATTTTTTCCCGGCTAATGAAATGATAAACTGAATTTTTTTTTCTTGTTTATCAATTAGTGTTATATACGCAATGCGCGTGAATTTTTTCACATTTATAAAGTTACTTTATGTTACCTTAATCAGGCCTTCAAGATAAGTCTATTTCCCCCAAAGACATTTCGAGCTAAGTTTGTGCACTCACTACGTTGCAACCGATTACAATTTACACAATCTGATCAGCGCATTATTATCCTTATATAGTCGTTATTAAAAACTGCTGAACACAATTGCCGAAAAACTTATGATTTTCTTAATTAGAACGTTATAAATTCATTAAATTTCCTATTTTTTGCCTTACAAAATCTATTGATAAATACTGCTAAAAGTTATTTTTTCCATTAATTTATTCGAGTTGGTTGAAGACCAATGAGTATTAATCCTTTAAAAAAATTTTTTTTGAATTTTGATAATTCCTTAAATATTAAAAAAATATTTAAAATAATTAGGAAAAATCCTAGCGAATTTCTTTAGTCGCGCTCCTTGGGCCGGAGCGTTCTGACGTGTGCTCTACGCTCGATTTTCCTTCATACCGAAGTGAAAGTTGCTCTACTTCATTAAATTTAATATTTTTGTTAATTGATTATTTTTATCTTAGTTTTGTGCAAATATTCGTATTTTTAAACATTTGATTTCGATATGGAAAATAAACGAAAAAAATACGCGTGTAACTACTAGAAAAAAAATTATCTTCGAACATAAAGTTAATGAAACCAAATAGATTGCAAAGGTGATTGGCAACAATTTCTTTATTTTACGGGGTGTCAGTAAAGGGATGTATATTTCAACTAAAGTAAGCTCATAAATTTTTTGATAATATATTTTTTTTGAAGTTCCAAAAATGTTTATTTTTCGTTTGAGAAATACGAAATATAATATAAACTTGTATTGAGAACTTGAACTTCCCAAGTTCATCCGGGGAAATCCCCATACGGGGAAAATGATTTGTTTACTCCAAAATTGATCCGAGGTGTTTTAATTTTTTCTTCTAGTCATTTTCAACGTAGCGGCATGTTGTTTGATTATTAATTTTGTAACTTAAATACAGGATGTTGGTTTTATATTAGGGTTCCGTAGCCAAAATGGCAAAAACGGAACCCTTATAGTTTCGTCATGTCCGTCTGTCCGTCTGTCCGTCTGTCCGTCTGTCACAGCCGATTTACTCGGAAACTATAAGTACTACAGTGATGAAATTTGATGGGAATATGTGTTGTATGAACCGCTACAAAAATATGACACTAAATAGTAAAAAAAAGAATTGGGGGTGGGGCCCCCCATACATGTAACTGAGGGATGAAATTTTTTTTTTCGATGTACATACCCGTGTGGGGTATCAATGGAAAGGTCTTTTAAAATGATATAAAGTTTTCTAAAAAACATTTTTCTTAAAGTGAACGGTTTTTGAGATATCAGCTCTCAAAGTCGTAAAAAGTATGTCCCCCCCCCTCTATTTTTATAACTACGGGGTATAAAATTCTAAAAAAAATAGAGGTGATGCATGCTAATTAACTCTTTCAACGATTTTTGGTTTGATCAAAGTATCTCTTATAGTTTTTGAGATAGGTTGATTTAACTGTAATTTATTATATTTGCTGCTACGGAACCCTTTGTGCGCGAGCCCGACTCGCACTTGGCCGGTTTTATTCTGATCTTACAGACGCGCTGACAAATTTAGTCCGCCATTTCTAGTTTAGTCTACCAACTCTAAGTACCAATATTAAAACGAATGGATTATCATCACATCATCAAAACTCAGATGTAATGGAAGATCACAATAACATAGAAAATTCAGTGGGTGTTGAGAACTAAACAAACAGAAGTAACAGAGACGCGAAGAATAAAAAAAGAGGACGAAAACGATAATTCGTTGATGCTTTCCCTTTTCGACGTATTGTTAGGGTACATCACCAATCTGCAAAAAACAAAACTGATGATTCCCAATTGCTGATTAAAAATGAAAAACAAATAATCGGCAACAGTGGTGAAAATTTGCTGATCACAATGAAACATCCTTCAGTGGTAGCAGATTTACTCATTTCAAATGTATCGGTGAACAGCGTAAAGGAGAGGAGGACACGAAAACATTATGAATGTGGATGGTGGATTGTATACAGGTTGTAATCGATAAGTATGTGCAGGCGATTATGACGTTATTATTGCAGGTATCAAAAAACTTAAAACTGATATCGAAATTACTTTACCTAATGAGCAAAATGACAATAATAACTTTTTAAAAGTATAACGAGAAATATCTAAAAAATTTACTTTATACACTCCCATATCAAAAAGGGAAAATGGGACTAGTAGAAGTTAAATGTCTAATTCCGGCAAAAGACATGAATGCGGAAGATGCGGTTAAAAAAAATTAAATATTTGAAATACAATGCAAAAAATAACACTTTTGTCATAGATAAGAATCATGACTATTTTTTCTAAATTCAGGGACAACTAAACGTTGCAGAAGCAGAAGTCTGCTTATTTGCTGTTTGGACTGGAGTGAATAATTCGTTAAAAATAGAATATATAAAAAAGTATGTAACGTTTAGGCAAAATAAAATGATGGACCATTATCAAGATTTTACATAAATTGCCTACTGTCAGAATTGATTGATTCGAGACTTCAGCATTCGATGCCCATCAAGGACCCATCCTATATCATTCAAGCGATTGAAAAAAAAGAGATAAATCCAGTGCAACCGATAAAGCATCAGAATGCTAGCAAAAGATTTATTAGGTTTATCAATATAAATCTATATATTACACATAATATAATAAATCTGTAGAAGACGCGAAGACTGACATCCGCGCGGACGGAGTCGCGGGCGGAAGCTAGTCAGAAATAAATATCTTTTGTTTTCATTTAACACAAACATT
>CAJQZN010025589.1:0-15645 GCA_907164685.1 Colias eurytheme | reverse complement strand
TTCAAGCCACAAGCATCATTCAAAACCAACCTTTATTGCAATAACAGGCTAAATACTCCTTTTTCATTGTTTAAAAGAATATAACATTATTGCATTAAATAAAAAGGTATACAATCTTTTGAACATTACAGATTGCAAATGATATAAAACGCAGATACTATAAAAAAATGTTTAAGTGTCATAAATTGTAAAAATGGGTCAATAAGCATTAAATGAGACCTATCAATTATCAAACTTAAATTAAAAAAAGGAAATCTTACCTCATCCTGCTGAGCGAGTCCCCGTAACTGGCAGTAGAATCTCAAAGTCTCTTGCACCGTCAGCAGCATGTCCAACGCGTCTTGTTGCGGGCAGTAGCCTGGAAATTGTAGGAATTTATAATACTGAAGTATTACTAAGCTGAAAGGGACTTATAGTTCTGCATATGTTGATTAAGAAAAAATATTTAAAAACACAACTACGTCGGATTTTTTTATTAAATCTATCTTTAAACTTTTGTTTTTATCCTTATCTTTACGCAGCCGGTATGTACCTCTCTGTTAATGTGGGCATTATGACTATACATAACCTTAAACGTAAGCACGCATGCGGGTGGCAAAATCAAGCGGTTTGCCAGTTAGGGGTGTACACATAGATGATAGAGTTTTAAATTCAGCAACTTAAAAAAAATGAACCAGGAATTTTTTGAGTATTTTTTACATATTCAGCGAATGCAACACTAAATATCCCATTAAGCTTAATACGTCGATGGTGGGACACCCTGTATATACACTATCTATACTAATATTATAAAGCTGAAAATTTGTTTGATTGAACGCGCTAATCTCAGAAAGTACTGGTTCAATATGAAAAATTTTTTCAGTGTTAGATAGCCCTACAGCTCGCCGTCCGTATCCCGAACGTGCTGGGCTTGTTCCGTACTGTGGGACAGACACACAAACACACTCACTAATATCCCCCTTGGAGAGCTGCTTGCGGCTGGCGGGTCGGTCGGCGAGCAGCACGTGCCCGCGCGAGGCCCGCAGCTCGCCCGTCAGCAGCGCGAACGTGCTCGACTTGCCCGCGCCGTTCTGCCCCAGCAGGGCTGTGCACTGACGGACAAAATATTATTAAGTTTGATTTTAAAAATAAAAAAATATTGGTTGTCTGTAAAGTCGGTTTACTGACGATAGCTGAACGTGACAACGTCCGATTATGCTTCTTTATCACTCGTTCCGCGCTCTCGCTCGCACTTCAAGCCCTCAGAGCGAGGTTACAACGCATGAGTCATGTTTTTTCGTGCGTGCAGCCGGCTCTATCGAATTATAAGACGTTGTCACGTCAAAAAAGACCTAAATTTACTTTCAATTTAGTTGAAAATTAAATTTATAAAAAAAAAATAGCAGACAGTAGCGATCCGTCTGGTTTCCAAAAAGGGCAGAAGTAGAAGTGCGTTATGCTAAAAGATGAAAACAGTTAAGGACAAGTGTCTAAACGTGGTCTTAGCCGTTAGTTTCATAGTATATAGTTTAGTTCCATCATTCGATAACCGATGACGCTAGTGTGTTTTTAAATCGCGATATTTCGAAAAAATCGAATTATTTTTTTGTCTAACTAAAATTTTCCTTGGGCACTCAATATACAAATACAGTCAAATTAAATTCTTCCCCCCCCTCCCCTCCCCCTTTTCAAATTAAATTAAAACTCCTAACCTGCGCAAGCGGCACCCCTAGCGTAAGATCATCAACCGCAAGTTTGGGTCCACGTGCACCCGCGAACACGCGGCTCGCGTGCCACAGAGATATCCCGTCATGAGTGTCAGCTACGGTTGAGTTGGACTCCACGCGCTTTAGCGAGTGGCTCTTTAGCTCTTCGGAGTCTATGAAACCTGAAAAAGTGTTGAGAGGATTAAAAAAACATGTAAATGTTATATAAAAATATAAGTATTGACATGATACCAAAACTGAATATCATCCTATGGATAATAAGGCTTTTAGGTCATAAAATAATTGGCGTTCTTTGAAGTAAGTATATTTGCCACAATCGTAGCACACAAAATCGTCGCCTTAATCCATGACGTGACGGTATTGCCATGACGAGACCTTTAAATTTTTTAAATTTTACTCTTAACGCGCCGAAAAAACTTTTACTTCAAAAATACAAATAAAAAATACAATAAAATGGTACTTAGTTCTAGTCAGTGTAGTGCTTAAAAACACACACACACTTATTACACATACACAACTACTAAAACATTACCCGCATTAATATTGCCAATAGTACGTAAGCGCAGCGGTGCAGCGGCAGCCGACACGCGGCGCTCTTCCCGCGCTACATCAGGGTCAGTGTGCACGTGTTTACTGAGCTTCTTGCTTATTGCTTTGCGGGAGTATATCCTGTGAATATTGTCAAAATTTCATTATCATGTTGAATAAAACATGTTTTTTTTTTCATTTCGTATTTTTGTGAAAAAAAAAACTATTTTTTGAAATGAAACTTCTTTAAGCGCGTTGAGAGTAAAATTTCAATGTCGCGTCATGTCAATACCGTGTCAAGTTTTACTTCTGACACGTGTTTTTTTTCTCTTTTAGGACTGTGTGAATTGAGGTTGTGTTTTTTGCTTGCTAGCTTGTTTTGAGTTGTAGGTCGTAATTTAAAAAAAAAAATATTTATTATCACTTCTAAAAGCCAACAAAAAATGCGTCCAATTTCTAAGACGTGTCCAAAAAATATTGTTAAATAATAATAACATTTACCAGTTAAACATATCATCGAAACAGTGGTACTCTATAGCCAGGTTGAGCAGGAAGAGAACCGAACCCACTGCCACCAGCGAAATGTAGTGGTAGCGCACCACTGTGCCACTGAGGGGGTCGCGGTATGTGTCCATACCGAACTGGCCTAACACCTATGGGACAAAAAGGATTGATATTTAAAGATATCGATTTTTTGGTCAATATGTTAAGGATAAGACTCAATTTATATGAAAATATGTTTAATAAAGAAAATTTACTGGATGGAAAATTTCAGGGGTAACAAATACCACTCACTCGGTAGGGGGACGATTTTTTTCAATAATAGTAACAATTTGCAATAGAAACCAATAAAAGTTCAAACTATACTTGAAATATAATATAAAATCTACACTAACCTGTGCTTGAATAGTATTCTTGGCAATTTCCAGCAGTCCATCCGCGAAGACGAACTGCGGGATCAGCATCAGTACTTTGTGAAGCACCCAGCGGGCGTGGTCTGTCGCCTGAAATTTTTTAGTTACTTATTATAGAGCCGTGATGTATTTATTTGTGAAATTGGAAAATGCTTCTTTGTAGCATGTTCTAGAACAATCAAATTATAATACCAACCCAGGACGTTGTCCAGGACTGAAACTTTAGGACGTTTTGCAGCAGTCAGTCTGTTGCGAACACTAAGTTGCCTTCTTTGCTTCTATATCTTGCCCGCATTATTTTATACTAGCTGTTCCCCGCGGTTTCACCCGCATTGCTACGCTCCTGTTGGTCTTAGCGGGATGATATATTATAGCCTATAGCCTTCCTCGATAAATGAGCTATCTAACACCGAAAGAATTTTTCAAATCGGACCATTAGTTCCTGAGATTAGCGCGTTCAAACAAACAAACAAACTCTTTAGCTTTATAATTTTAGTATAGATTTTTTATCGAGCTAATTGTGTTAATGGCTTATTGATAACTGATAACTAAGGTGCTAAGGAAATGGTTCAAAAAGCTTTCTGTGTTTTAAAGTATTCACTAAAGATCCAACCCAGGAGTTATCCTACCCTACTTATGAAATGATAACTCACATCAGAATCGGATATGATATCGAGCACGAGGAGTATAGCGATGCCGGCGAGCGCCGCGAACGTGTTGCCGCAGAACAGCGCCATGTTGGCCAGACTCGCTGAGCTAAATGCTTTCTCTAGCACGTGCACCACGCCCGCACAACCGAAACTGAAGATGGTAATATTTTATTTTTATAGGCCGTTTATCTAATAATAGTTAGAATACAAATTTTTATATATCCAGGAAATATAACAGCATAATAAAGATTCATGTACAATATTGACAAACAATAAAACTGAATGATCAAAAACTTAAACAATAATTATAATATTATTAAATACTCTATTCGTGTTTTGATACCTGCACAGCTTGACAGAAATTTTCAAATTTTTTTGTTGTAATTTATGTATTTATAAGAAATAGATTTAACAATATTTTTAGGTCTACATTTTTTGGATAATAAACATAGATAAAAAATGGTCCTTCTAGTCGGAATCTAAAGTTTAAGTTTTTTAGATTTATATTATGACTCACCCATACAAGAAGATAAGTAGACAAATGGCAGGCAAGTTGTTTCTCGCCACAAATACTGGGAAGTTGAACACCTTTAGGATGACTACCGTGATCGCCATGTTTATCACTATTACCTGTAGAATAGCATTATAGTTATAGTTAGATCCAAAAGATTAACTGATATGTATTGTTTTTTATTTATTTATTTTATTAACCGATTTTGGTGTTCATTTATTTTATTTGTAGGCTAGTGCCTTCTGGTTAGTCTTATTTAAAATCTGCTCCAGTTACGACAATTTGAAGGCGAATTAGTTTTTTGTTAAAAAAATATTTTTAATAATTATTGTTTGTAGTTCTGTTAATTGTTAGAGATACTTTTTTTTACAATGTCTTGTAAATATTTGGACATGAATGAAAAAGAAAAGAGAGAACTAAAATGGCTAACTAGAATGACTAACTACTACTAGTACACTTTGTATCGAAAGATAAAAGAAATAAAAAATGGTCACTCACCAGCATGTCACAGATAAGGGCGGTGGTCCAGTACAGCACGGGCGACACGCCGCACAGCAGCTGCAATCGCTTCTGCTTATCGCATCGCTCCGCTACCAGGTAGAGGGCAGCCCCAGCGCTAACGAGGCTGTAGCCCACTACTAGCATCGCTGATATCCCCGCGTCGGCTATGTGCTGGTACCTTAATACAAGGGAATAAGGTTGATAATAAAGGTTCATACTCAAAAGCAATAATGCCTGATAAAATTAGAATATTTTAGATTCGATTTAGAGAAAATTTTTAGTCCAACTTCAATGTCACTTTCAAAAAAAAACAGACAAAAATTAGTATATTGTTTGTACCGCTTTATAAATAGCGAAAAACAAACGATATAATTTGTCTGTACCGTTCACATGACATAGCTCCATTACTAAAATCACAAAAAAAAACGGCCAAGTTCGAGTCGGACTCGCGCACGAAGAGAAATAAATCATTTTTGAAAATTTTAGCTAGAGACAGACAGACAGCCTTAGTAATACGGTCCCGTTTTACTGTTTGGATACGGAACCCTAAAAAAAAAACCAAAAACATTCACTCCAAATTAAAAGGTGCACTCACACATTATCCTTATTAATCTGTTCGTGCGATATCTTCAAGGGATGTGTGTACAGGGTGACCCTCCCCCCTCCCCCCACAGCCCTGCGTAGCGCGTTGTTCAGTTCGTTCAGGTAGGAGGGTAGTGCGTGGTGACCCTTGTTGTTGTACCACGCTACCAGGTTGGTTATGTTGTTGCTGAGGGATGAGGAGTAGCCTCCATAACTGGAATTATAAATTAATATAATATTACTAGCGGTTCGCCCCGGCTTCGCCCGTGGTACCTACATGTTTAAACTATCCTATCTCTCAAGTTGGATCGAACTGCACATGGTGTGCGAATTTTATTATAATCGGTTAAGTGGCTTAGGAGTCCATTGAGGACAAACATTGTGCCACGAGATTTATATATATTAGGATTGGATTAAATGTATACATTAATGGACGACTAAGATCTGTCACAAAGTTAAAAGTTATATTAATTTATTGAATAGAACTTTGTAAATTAAGATCGCATGCATTTTTAGGTCATATGTAGTATTTGAAATTGTGAATCATGAAGAGGAGATAGAAATCTGGTAAATTAGTTTACTTTTTATTTGACTTCAATAAAAAGGTGTGCAATTTGACTGTATTTTTATCGTGGAGGATTTGGATCGAAAGAAAATCTGATTTAAAAGTTTAGGCTGTCTTTTACAATTTACATTTAGAAATATTTAGTTCTAGACCTGTATACGTAAAGGGAATATAATATAAGAATATTTATTTTGCATAGAATTTTCAAAATATTGAATTCCTTTTAGACTGATTATAAAAAGAAAAAATACAAACTTATTTTTAAAGAAATTTTACCGCTTTTCGATGTAGACTGGCTGACTGGTAACAATCCAATTGTTCAAAGTTTCTGCATCAGGTAACAGCATCAATTTTGGTCGATCCACTTTTTTTGGAACATCACATTGTTGAGTTGCGTTTACACACTTGCAGGTTAGGGAATCCTGGATGCAATGGCATTTAAAGAATATTAATTAATGCATTGTATGTGCAGACCGCCTCCTCGGTACCTACAGTGGTTGACGCATGAGCGTAACACCAAGGGGTCCTGGGTTCGATTCCCGGTGGAGACGAAGAAAAAAAATGTCTCGGTCTGGTAGGACACAGAAGGCTGATCACCTACTTGTCCCTAAAGAAAATGAAAAATCGATCAATGAAACAGATGTATAATGCATCTGCCCCTTACCCCACTAGGTGACATGGGACTTCACTTTTATGTGCAGACAGAAAGGTAATTTTGCATTCCTTTCAATGATCTTTTTTAAAAATTAAATAAAATTCGTAAACAGAATTACATGCGCCTTGATATCGTATTTAAAGTGTGTACAAAACTTTTTTTCTAGATTTATCACAATTTATTTATATATTTTTTATTATAAATGGATTAGAATAGTATATGTTTGTTTGGTTACATTTAAAATCACAAAAAATGCGCTATTACCTCGCTGGTCCAATTTCTAGCTTCCTCTTGAGATCTTAAGATGTCCAATACTCGTTTAGCGAGCCCTGGGTCTACATCCGGGGAATATATTGATGGTTGAGGTCTGCAATTATTTTATTATTATTATTACAGGAAATTAATATAAATGGAACATTTTTAGAAACAGTGCACTCAATATAGAATTTTTGGATAACTTATTTAAACATATTTTGGTTCTTTTATGGTGGAAATTAGTGGTCAAATTAAAAAGATTCGGGGATACTAAAAGCGAAAATTAAAATAGAGGTATAATGCGAAGTCATTACCATATTCAGGAATATTGACTCCATCAGTCCCCGGAATCACAGACACAATAGATAATCTATTGTGTCGCGCCCCGATCGGGCCGCTCGGTGGTCAATGGGTTAAAAATCTTAAAATCATAACAATTTCATATACGATTAGCATTTCAAAAACTTACATTAAGTAATCAGTAGATTCTTCATACAGATGTCTATTCAATTTAAGTGAAATTTCATCATTGGCTGGAGGGCGGATGGTGGCGAAACCCATGGCTATCGTCACGAACAGAGATGGCAGGATTATGAGCAGGAAAAGTAGCATTCTGGAAAATATTGAATACTTAGAGTTTGTGAATTTTAAGAAGACAATAATATGTAAGATTAAAATTGTATAATATATGGAGATTTTCAAGCGTAGAGGTAACAGGTAGGTACAATAGGAAGCGCGTACCATCTGAAACTACATTTTAGTTTACCATCAGGCGAGATTGTGGTCAAGAACTTCCCTATTGTCCATAAAATAATAATTTAAGGTAGCCTTAATTACTGGTTAAATAAATTAGCATTATTCTACATAAAATGTTTGCGCTAACGTATTTTTCTTTTAAAGCGAAACTTCTTCAGGCGCGTTGAGAGTAAAATGTCAAAGTCATGTCATGGTAATACCATCATGGAGTAAAGCGACGATTTCGGTATCTTGTCAAAGAAGTTTCACTTCTGACACGTGTGCACGGCACACACGCTCTTTTTTGTTATATAAATAGTAAAACATCGTGAGATCTTTTCTAAGGATCTGTTTGGCTCCATTTTTTTATAATAGTCACCTGTTCCGTGTATAATGCATTAGTCGTTTATGCGCAAGTGCACGTATCTGCTGCACTTTAGAAGGTCCCCCGCTGAGCGGGACCAGCGGCACGTGTGCACGCTCCGTGCGTGAACTCGCTGATGACGTGCTTTTGGATGCTGTGTCTGATGGATTTATGTTTTTTTTTTCATTATTTTTATCACAAAATCTCAAATAAATATATTTTTCAGTTATTAGAGCAACGATTAGGTGTGAAACTGCTTGGCTTAATCATTTATACTTCACAGAAAAACATAATTCAGACATTTTAAAATGGGCTCGTGGTTTCTGGTACAAGATATTTTTTCGATATATCCGTCCTCAAATTTTCACTTTTATAATATAAGTCAAATAATGTGTCCAATAATTAATCCAAAACAAACTATGGAGAACGAAAAAGTAAATTTCCTCCAATGAAAATGACCTATCCGACCTACCCTTTCTCATTTTTTTAAAACTTTTGAACCAATCGATCAGCTACCGCTACCATATCAATCAAATTTAATAATTGAATACAATCAAAACAAGCTTACCACTTTCAATGCTATTATCCTGCTGTGAGCAAATGTTGAAGAACACTTGCTCAAGGCTTGTGCACTCCATACTGTAGTTACGGTAGCCCAGCGATTCTTGATTCTGCTCCAGATTATTGCATAGTGCTACAAAACTGGAAAAAAATAAAAAATAATTTATTTACAGAAGACAATAGTCAGTAGGTAGTAATATAAGTCAAAGTACGAAATAAGTGGGAGTAAAAAAATGATAAATTTAAGTAACAATAATTGGATAACAATCAGGCATGTACTGGACACAAAATTGATATTTTGTGTACAGTACATGAAGGCGTTAAGATAATTGTTTAAGAATCAGATAATTTACTAGTCAACAAATTGTCACTGAGAGAATAATCGAATCTATCAATCCCAACACTTTATTTTTTAAATCATTAGATAAAAATACTCACTCATTATTAACTCCATGTTCATTATAGAAAGGCACATTGACCTCCACATCAGCACCACACACATCAACCAAACTTGCATTCTTCGCCACACTTCTGGTAATTTCTAGAACTTTCTTCGTCTTCTCTTCTATGTCTTCGTCTTCCTTTTGTGGAAGTGGCTCGAATTGTACGGATAGTTTGTATCCAGAGCCAAGGCTACGCTTTATTTCTATTGGCGTTCCTGTTGTGTGGATCTGGCCCTGTGACAAGTATTGGTAATGTAGATAGAAGAAGTAATCCAGATATTCTTTAAACAATTTGTTTAAGGAGACAGTTAAATCGCTTACTTTTTTATTATTCATTAGTTATTTAACACGTTCGCTGCGAAACAGGGCTTGAAACACCCTGTCCGTGTCTCGTCGTTATAGCGGTAGGAAAAAACTTAAACTTCTCTGTCGTGCGGGAGGCATAACTTCCATCTGGTTCAGTGTAGGAAAGTGATATCTATATATCTGAGATGTGCTATTGATTCCTAGTTCAATGGTATACCGACCTTAATACCGGGTTTCTTAGACCTCGTGCCGCACTGAACAAATAAAAATTCTAACACAGTGCGGAACGAGGTTGCGAACACCTCGTACCATCGCGCACCTCGTACCGCACCTTAAGCTAGCTTCACGCGGTTAGTGTTGTGCAACGCATTCGAGACTATTTGTGGAACAACTTATTGAAGCTTTTACAAAGAAGGACCTGAATGTGGATACAGGTAATTTTCAAACATCCTAACTACGCGTTATAATAAATATCGTTAATAAAAAGGTGAATGTGACATGTTGAGTAACTTTCTTCAAATAGGTTAATAATCATGATTACTATTAGTGTGTTTGTTCATTGAATCAACTAGCGGCAAATCCAAAACACCCGGCAATTGGTTTATGGCTCATCAAAATTTAACTCTTGCCTAAGTCAACAAGCCAACAAACAAGGCACATCATCTCTCATCTCTTAAAGGGATCAAAGAAGAGGAGATGTGTAGGATGTTACGAAAAACTCCGCACCTTCTTAACAAGTCGTGAGGCCGACAAAAAAGTAAAGGAAATTCTCACAGAATTCACTGGTTGCAAACAATATTCTGGTTTGGCCTGTTTTAATAAAAAACATCCATAAGTTTGATAAATAAATACAATTAAACACTTGACCGTAATTTGAAGCTTACTTCATTGAGAAGGTACCTAGCTTTTTCCGCCTATTTTTCCCTCTCTTTCCGTTGTATATATGCTATCTCTCTCGCACACCTCTCCACCAGGTGGCGGGGCGCACGATAATGTCGGGCGCTGGATGTTTTTCATTGGCGTCTAGCTTCCGCCGCGAGAAGGTTGTCTACAAGACTACAACCTTGGTGCTATTAAGTATTAAGTATTGCTTAAAGCAAGTGCTAAAAGTGTTAAAAAGTGTATCCCGTCGGATCGGTACAGTGAGTTATTTTTACATCTATTCTAATAATATTTTACTTAAAAATGAGTAAAAATCTTTAAAGTCAACGGTATAATCGTTGGACTTTATTTAAAATGCTGAGGTTTTTAATGAATCCTTCAGCAATAGTTTATTTTTCAATATGCTTAAATACTTAATAGCATGAATAAAGATATTTAAAATTAACGATACAACCGTTACATTTTACTTGAAATAGTAACTTTTCTTTTGAAATATTTCATTATGCAATATGTACTAATTAATATTTGAATTTTTAATACTGTGAGTAAAGCTATTTTAACGGTGTTACCGTTCGGCTTTACTCGAATCGTTAATATTACTTTTGTGATTATTTGATATTACTAGATATATCAAATACCCTCTCTTGTATATAGATATTTTTAATATTTTATTTCATTTTTAATAATGTGTTTTTATTACAAGGGTACAAGTGAATTTTTCGTGGAAAAATTACAATTAATACTTAGTATGGATATGAGCCAACTCAAAGCTTTACAGGCATACAATCCATTGCTACGACTTTATTACATTGTCGTTATCGCTAGGAACGGTTCGGAATTCCTATCATAGTTTATTACTAAAAATTATCGAACGAGATGAGTCAGCTCCAAGAAGTCACGACATGTCAGAACATGTTGTGATTTTATTTTATAAATCGTACGGGAGTTACCGCTCAACTGAATAATGATGGAATTCGCTCATGTATAGTAGATACGTACCATGAATGTTCCACACATTCAAAACTATCCGTAGTCTATACGTGTCCTTTTATGAGTATTATTCTGATCCGTTTTTATGTGAAAATAGACATATTACACACGGCTAATTTGATTGAAAATTACGTTTCCTATGTTCAAATGATGCAACTTTTTTGTTAAAACGAGTAAGTACCAAAATTTTACAATTAAATTCTTTGGTTTACTGAACTTGTGCTGAAAGGGTTATCGTATAATAATTATCGAGATATCTTAATATAAATTAGATTTAGATACACTTATTTCAAAGGATTTACAATTCACTTCTAACGTTTTAGAATAATATTATAAACTTGTACACCTTGACAAAAAGTAAAAAATTGCGGGTGAGTGGAGATTATTTTGTGCAATTAAATATAACGTCCTACGACGGTATGGTTGCGTTCGTAAGGAATGTTAACGGATATAAAGCAACTAAATGTTACATCGATTGCATGAACAAAAATAAATATGAATCGAAGTTCATTTTAAAATTTAGTGAATTGATTTGAATTATGAATTTATTAAATGTCGCTAACATTGGAAAATAAGTTAAAGGACCTTGTTAATTGCTATATTATTTAAATGATTATTTACTGCTATTTTTATATTAGCACTAAGGTGTATTCTTGCTCGAAGCAGAATACATAAATGTGGCCACTACTCCTCGCAGGGGTTAGCCAGGTCAAATTCACCCTCGCAGGGTGTCTCTTAAGCATTTTTTGGCAGGCCCTACTTATTTCTAGTTACAAACATCCCTCGCGCAGCTGTCGCTCGCAGGGAAATGGTGCAAATATATATCGGCCCTCGCGGGGCTTTGATTACAATCGTCCCTCACGGAAAAGATGGTGCGAATATATATCAGCCCTCGCGGGGCTTTGATTACAACCGTCCCTCATGGAGAAATGGTGCAAATATATATCAGCCCTCGCGGGGCTTTGATTACAACAGTACCTCACGGAGACATGGTGCAAATATATATCAGCCTTCGCGGGGCTTTGATAACAACCGTCCCCACGGGGAAATGGTGCAAATATATATCAGCCCTCGCGGGGCTTTAATGGCGATTGGTGCAAATATACAAAGGATTGATCATTAAAATGATCATAGATATTTGTTTTTGTCAACGAGGACCCACGAAAGAAGTTTTGGATATGACCGTATCGGATCTTCACTCTTCTAAGGTAGGTAGAAAAAGGTTTTGAAATCTACTTCACAGTGGGCAGTATAGTAAATGACCTAATAAATACAATAAAGGTTAGATACGTCAAATAATGGGCGCATGAAATTGATACTTCGTATCCTAAAAGTTTACGCTTCAGGAATCAGGAAACCACCATTGGTTTACCAATTATGGAAATTGGAATTGAACAAATTGTATTTACCAATGCAAAGCCTAATCACAACAAAGGAAGGCGAGTCGGATCAAATATCATCTCGCAGATGATTTGTGGCGGTGGTTTCGAGGATTGTCACCAAGCCTTGTGTCAACGGTATGTTTGGTATCGTAATTAAATGGCACTAGCCGACCAATTTACATATACAAACATCGGAAGAGATTTTTTAATCGCAAAGCGATTGAATGTAACAAATGACGATTGATTACGTATAGTTGACCTCTCATAGGCCTATTTTAGTTGCCCGGTCTTGTAGGCAATTTATTTGACTCGTTTTTCAACCCATTTGACCTCATTATTGCACCCATGAGATTTTTCTTCGGGGCTCAAACAATAAATCGCTGAGGGATTAGGATAATCGTTTGTTAGACAAGTTTTTTGTCATCCCACCAGGATTATTATATTGTATAATAAAGTTATATACAACTATTAACGTAAAACGTTTAAGTACTCAACGAATGCTGAGAATACTGACTGTTGAGTTACATAGGATAGAGGATAAATAACGGAAAGTCAATCTTTCCAAACAAAAGCCTCTTATTATTAGATATTACTTGGAACCCCTACCCTTAACGAGAAAGCTCTGCCAAATGACTTCTCATTTCTTTGCTTTGAGGGGGGGGGGGGGCAATAAATGAAATGTACAGGCTATACGGCTTTTAAAATATAAGTCTGGTAAGCGAACTAAACTTTGCTGGTTTAGTTCTTGCTATACCGCTATCCGTGCCTGCTTCTCGTGTTTACGGGTGAATTAAGTTTATCAATAGTCATAAATGCAATGCTATTCAGAGGATATACTGCATTTAAAACATGACAAAGTCTGGTAAGCGAACTAAACTTTGCTAGTTTAGTTCTTGCTATATCGCTGTCCGTGGCTGCCTCGCGTGTTTACGGATGAATAAAGTAATGTCCTGTCTTCGCATCCACAGCTAACTGTCCTATACTGTCATAATCTTAACACAGATTCATTCGACATAGCTCCCCACGAGCTCAGTTCTTCATTTTTGCACTCGCACAACTGTGGACAACACAAGAGCAATGCCTCCATTGGTAGCAGTTACAATCAAGGGATAACTAACCTTAGGCTAGCCATATTACGGATGTTGGAACAACCGACTATATTCAGGGCAATTTTCTTTGTTCAGTGTAACGTTTAGACTGTCGTAGCATTCCTACGGAACAAAGATGGGATCAGATCTGCATCCTTAATGCAGTTAATCGAAAGGAGATACTTTCAGACGACGATAGTATTCAAAACCCACCATATTCCTTAACATAATATTGCATAGTTAAGCTTATAATCTCTCTTGCCATTATCCTGCAGCAGAATTCCTTGGCGATAATTTATCCTCGTTAGAACGAGCGAGGGTTGTTACGATAATATGAGAAATCCTAGTCAGTTAGAGACCTGAACGACGCGATAGAGTACCGCTATTTCAGTAGTAGTAACACCTAGAAGGGTGAAGGTATTCTGGAAAGCGGAACTGAAGGCCCGGTCAGCAGCATCAGCCACCTAATAGACAGTGTTCAGTGCTGCACCACTATAATCTGCAAAATGACTCTGACGGTATGAAAATGTGGAGTACATTTTCAAAATATCAAATGATATAGTTGGAATAAAAATCCTATTTGCCTCCGTCTATCCAAAAGACATACGGAGTAGCTAGTAGTAGTTGGTTGAATTAGAATAAAGTAACTATAGTTAAAATCCTTTGTTACTGACTGGATAAATTTGGCTCTTTTCCTATCTGACGTTCATATAGCTGTTGACTGCCTAGTGTTGTGCACAAACACTATTATTATAAACTAGCGGTCCGCCCCGGCTTCGCTCGTGGTACTTACGTTTTCTCTACATAAAAACCATCCTCGTACTTCAAGAAATATAATAAAAGAATTATCGAAATCGGTTCAGCCGTTCTCGAGTTATGCGCTTACCAACACATTTTGCGATTCATTTTTATATATAAGAAGATAAGTCACGTTATGTAGTCCCGAGGCTTTCGGTATATAAGTTCTTATGTAAATCATAATTATATCTTAAAACCGAATTGATTAAAAGTAACGTACTTGGCTGTAGTAATTGCAGTTTTGGGACACAGATAAGCTCCTTATCATTTTAGTCTCTTAAGAGTTAAGTTCAGTATATTTGTTTCCAGTACAGAGTTTATGACCTATCAGTTTTAAATAAATAATTCATGCATTGTACTGAAAGTACTAGCCATGTTTAGATTATGATTGGTGGCGTTGGCTCTAAACATTAATAGATACCGCACGGTTTGGTTTGATGTTAAAAATCTGTATTATAATTAAAACCGTTTACCTGTTTTGATATTTTATTGCCTTATTCAAGGGGTGACCTTTTAAATTAATAATAATTAATATCTCTGACCCCAAAAGTAAGGACCAAGTTCTCTTCTTGTCCGCTTGTAGCAGGTTGGGTTAAAACTGTGTGAGTTGAGACAGGTGGTAATTCTATGTAAAGATGATTCAATTGTGCTTCTACAGAGTTCTAATTGAATAAATAAAGGTTTGAGTTTGAGGTATTTTTGCCTCGTCGGGATCAGCTGTTGCTTCATTTTGTAAGTAACATCTAAATGCGTAATTGAAAGTCGTTACTGGCGCTTTCGCAGATTTACGCTAAAGATAGTGAAAATTGTAGTAACTTTAACTTTTCAAGCCCAAAAGGTTAACTAAGGTACGCTTGAACCAATTTCATAAGTTCTAATACTTTTAATCGTTATGATTAACTTTTTGGTTCTTATTTGATTAACTTTTCATCTGGGATTGTTAATATATTATATAATATAAAAATTTGTGTGATTTATTGGTAGGTATACTATCTGCACACCTTACTCTTTCAAATAAAGAAATAAGTAATTACTTATGTATTCAAATTCACATTGGCGTCCATATATTGTACACCAGGTGGGTAACAAACAGGTCTCAATGAAGTAAGCTTCAAATTACGGTCAAGTGTTTAATAGCTGTGTTTTACCTGAAAATAAAACACATATTAAATACTTACCTATATTTGAAGCTTACACTTAACGTCCACCTGTTGTGGATTTCGACTCAA
>CAJQZN010025586.1:0-29484 GCA_907164685.1 Colias eurytheme | reverse complement strand
GACAGTAGTACCCACCTCAACGCTTCGCTTATGAGGCGTGCAATATTGAACACTAGCTGCGCTCCGCGGTCCTGCGTGCCTCCTGTTGGTCTTAGCGTGATGATATAAATAGCCTATAGCCTTCCTCGATGAATGGACCATCGGACACTGAAAGAATTTTTCAAATCGGACCATTAGTTCCTGAGATTAGCGCGTTCAAACAAACAAACAAACTCTTCAGCTTTATAATATTAGTATAGATGATTGGTAAATGAGAAAAACTTTTAATTAAAATCAAGTCAACAAGTCTTTTTAAAACTTTTTCGTCTTCAACATCGAGTTTAATTGAATTTAAAACGGTTTTCTTTGTGATAGTCAGGAGTAGCCATTACTTTTCTTTGTGCAATGAATTTTATAATAAGCCTTGATTGGTTCTAGATTTCATGTCGGTAACTGAAGTAATATATTTACGTTGTTATAGTCTAGATTTTGCAAATAATTAATTGTCATTAATTCTTTTAATAATACCTAATAATATTAAAAACTTAATAACCTTATATAATCACTATCGTCACTATCACTACATAGTATAAAACAAAGTCGCTTTCTCTGTCCCTATGTCCCATTGTATGCTTAAATCTTTGAAACTATGCAACGGATTTTGATGCGGTTTTTTTTAATAGATAGAGTGATTCAAGAGGAAGGTTTATATGTATAATAACATCCATTAAATAGTAAAGAAGTACTGTTATTTTTGAGGTTTCTAATGTGATGTCGTAAAAAATTACATTTTTTCCGCTTACATTGCAAACGCAGGCTGAACCCTACGAGTTTTATCAAAATAATGTACTAAGTATTGTACACATTGAAAAGGTCTACAGAAAAGTCCGCAATAGTATATGTCTATCTCTTATGGGTAACCCACAATAACTTTTTTTTGTCATTTACTTTTTACGACAAATAATGGCTAATTTTCTAAGCGATTTTAACCAATACAGCATTAATCCTTAACCAATTAAATACCTTGAATACATTGTTAATTTAGTATAGATCTATATGGCCCTTTACACCGTATGATTTAAGTGAATATTTTCGAAGATATTACAGGTTTAAAAATTGCTGTTTGCGGCGGTACCGGCCGGCCGCCCGGTGCGGCAAGAGCGTGTTCACAGTTTTTCTGTAGTGTATTTAGTATCAGCATTGCACCCGTGCGAAGCCGGGGCGGGTCGCTAGTATAGTATAAAACAAAGTCGCTTTCTCTGTCCCTATTTCCCTATGTCCCTTTGTATGCTTAACTCTTTAAAACTACGCAACGGATTTTGATGCGATTTTTTTTAATAGATAGAGTGATTTAAGAGGGCGGTTTTAGTAGATATATAATTTATTTGGCTTTAGACAAAGCGGGTGAAGCCGCTGGTGGTAAGCTAGTTTTATATATGTCTATGTTACCCGACTGCGAAAGAAGGAGGATAAGTTAAGTAAGGGGAAGGGTATAAGTTTTTCGAGTGTATACGTATGTCTGTATCCCAATCCGCTGGACGGGCTTTGATGCAATCGTCAGAATAGTGGTTGTGACATAGCACAAAGGTTACATAAATCTTATATATAAAAATGAATCGCAAAATGTGTTGGTAAGCGCATAACTCGAGAACGGCTGAACCGATTTCGATAATTCTTTTTTTATTATATTCCTTGAAGTACGAGGATGGTTCTTATGTAGAGAAAACGTAAATATTATGTACCACGGGCGAAGCCGGGGCGGACCGCTAGTATTAAATAAGCAGTCCGGTTTTTGTTTTCAAAATAATAACAATTCTTGTAATACCTATATGAATTTAAATAAATTATTATATTACTTGTATATAAATAAAATCCGATCAAAACCACAAAGCAATAAGCTGTGTTTTATTTGTGTGTGTGTTGGAATTAAGCTTATAAAGTAGAGTGAAAATATTTTGAGTGAGAGGATTTGGTAGTGACTGGGGTTTACCTATATTTAAATAAATAAATATTTCAGGACCATTTTCACACACGGCACAATCTGATCCCATATCTTTCGCTCGTGGAAAGCTTTCGTTATGGAAACCAGATGGCTGATAAACATACCTAAATAATTTTTAAATAAATACTTATATAGATAATTAACACCCAGACACAGAGCAATATCTATGTTCATCACACAAATATTTGCCCCGGGTGGGAATCGAATCCACGACTTCGGGCCCGTCAAATTTTGTCTTTTTAATATCTTTTTCAATTTATTTGTAAAGTAATAACTTTTATAACTATTTGATTTCACAATCTATACTAATATTATAAAGCTGAATAGTTTATTTAGGTTTTAGTTTGTTAAGTGTTAAATATTTATATACAAGGTACGATGGGACTGTCATCGTCCTTTAGGACAAAAATCCCTTAATAAAAAAAGATTAAAAAAAATAGTTTATTGGTTTCAAAGCAAGCATTTTAGGTTGGTGGTTTTTCTTGCATTGGTGGTTTCTCAGCAAGTATTTTCCCGATTTAAAAAATTCTTTCGGTGTTAGATAGCCCATTTATCGAAGTAGGCTATAATATATCATCACGCTAAGACCAACATGAGCGGAGCAATGCGGGTGCAAACAAATTTTCAGGTATTTTTACCTAATCTTTTTCGAAGCTTATTTGTTTTCATTGATTCGAAGACTTTGAGGATACCCTTTTACACGCTTATAATATACGAGATATATTTCGAATGTACGTGTAGGTGTCGCTTTAATCGATGTCTTTTTCTCCCGTTTGAGAGACGAGCAAAATACCTAGAAATTAATTAAAAATGATCCAAGTTTTATTTCTCTAAAATGCTATATTCTGAACATTGTAACAGACTGTAACAACCAGAATTTGACTTAAGCTATACATGTTTCTCTTAACATCTACAAAAGTAATAAGTTACATATTGTTTCCGATAAGAGAAAAGTCAATCAGATTCTATTCGCCGTTAAATTGACAGTCTCATGTCCTTAGGGCCAGAATCTTTGAGTTTTTTATTGGAGTTACCAATATTAAATGTCAATCTTCGTCCCACGTTCTTTATAAGAGCTTCGGACTATATTATTTACTTATATTTTATCTCTATTCACTACATTGTATAAAACAAGGCAACCCTCCGTCTCTGTTTGTGCCATTTTTAGTCTTCTTAAAACTGCGCAATGGATTTTTGATGCGATTTTTTTAAGTAGTGTTTTTAAGGAATCTGTAGATTCGTCGGGCGGGTCACTAGTGTATTATCTAGTAGATATAGTATTGTTATCGTATTATATTATTTATCTGTGGTATTATAATATATTGTATTTCGTGTTATCACAGTACAGAAATTGTATCCACATTAGAATTTTCGGAAAATCAATTTGTCATGGTAATGTGCATTGTTCTGGATTTGATTGTGAAAATATAAATTAATAATAATATCGAAAGTATAGATGGAATGTAAAATAATATGTAAAATAATAAGCATTTGAATGCCATAAAACCAAAAATATAAATTCAATGTAAAATAATTTTATGAAAAACCAAGTTACATTGCGTAAGCTTTTATTACCGCCTAACAGATTTTTAAAGTGAAACTTTTATTATATCGTCTCAAACTTTTTGGTCTGTGTAGCGCATGTTGCGTGTAGTATACCTACTCGCGAGTAGGTATACCTACTCGGCAGCCGACCGTCACGCGACATGCGCTACACAAAGCAGTGTTCGGAACCGTTCGAACAGTTTCACTTTTACCGTGGTTTCATAAAACCACACAACATTTTTGTTTATTTCATCTTAGTTTCAAAAATAAAATATCAATTCATTCAATGTTCAACATTCAACATAAAATCTCGTGTCAACTCGAGCGTCGCCGGGACAAGCAGCTAGTGTAAATATTTATAATAAAAACGTAATATATTGTACTGGTAATATCTAATTAATTTATAGTTCAATTCAAGTGAAAGCTAATTTAATTTTTCTTCGTAACTTTCCAAAAGCTCACCAAATTATCTAAATCCCTAGATATTACTTATTGTTAATTTTCTTACCAAGCGGCAAAGCCGTGGGAATAGCCAATATAATTTATTAAGAAGAACTCAATAATTTAAATATGAATTTGAATAAATCAAATTCCTTCGAAGCTTTAATACGTGTTTCACTAAGTTTAAAAGGTCCTCAACAAAATTCTCGGAATTACGTGTTTTAAAAAAATCAATTAATAACTTAAGTAAGAACTTGTAGGTATTACATTAGCTTAAAGCTTAGCAATATTTTACCATTTTCGCGAATATTAATCGTGTTATTTTCACGAAAATTAATAGATACTAAATTCTCATTACCATATTACCAGTTTTTGAGGCGTTCAAATGTAAAAAGAAGAAAAAACTTGCAACGTCGATAATTAAAACCTTGCCTTTGAAAAGCATGTGAAATAGTTCTGAAATTGGCCGTACTGGAATGCCATACCATTTCTACTTTTATCGAGATATGAATTTCTTTCTTCAGTAAAAATATTATTAAGGTTAGCAAACTCAATAACCTAGTTATTCAATTATTGTGATCCGATAAAAAAAATATTTAATGTAAAATAAATTCATTTTTAAGCTATTGCATAGCTTCTATCGCGGGCCTTGAGCGTGGGGACCGAATCCAGAAATTTAGTAACGAAAAAACCTCACGCTCCCCACTCCGACGGGCGCGGAGGTGTGGCTTGAAGGCATAGCATGCAATAGCTTTACCGCGGCAGTCCCCGAGTGCCACACGTCTTTTTTTATTTATGTATACTTTTTTAAAACCTTTACATAAAATAACAATTTAATATTTTAATACAGCAGAAAGCTTGTACTGATTAAATTACTTAAATTCCTTACTCAATATAACCTAATCTAGACCCTGAATATCAATTAAGACCTCTCATAAAAGTAGTGATTATAAAATTTTTGGCATACTTGCAGAAAATTGAGTGCCATTGGTTAGTCTCTGTTAGAAGGGATAACTACGGGTTTAAAACGAGTATGATGTTTAAAATGAGCTTCAGCATCACCCTAACCCCTAACCCTTCTCTCTTTGAACAAATTAACAGAACATTATTTAAAATACCCATTTTTATATATAATAAATAAATATTTCAGGACATTTGTATACATAATATTTAAAACACCACGTCTTTGATAAACTATAATAAATAAATAGTACAGTTTTGTACACACGGCTCGATCTGATCCCATACTAAAATATCGCTTGATTGAAAACCAAATGGCTGATAAACATACATAAAATAATATAATTAAATAAATACTTATATTAGACTGTAGATAATAAACATCAAGACACGGATAAAATATAAACCCAAGCACTGATAAAGTGAAACAATTTATGCTAACCTTGAAAACATGAAAGAGGGTAAACTTGTTTTAATAGTTATTTACAAACCGTATGCTTACTTGGGTATAAAATTATAATAATGCGTCATTTATAAACAAAACGTTGTAGAGAAAACATGTGCCGGATAAAATGTAGCGTAACAAACCTTTATTGACATTTAGTACCCAATATTATTTACACTATTTTAAACAAATGAAAATCTCGTTTTAAAAGCACTTAAATAGGCGCGGATTAGCGCGTTTTATAAAAATGCATATTAATTTTAATCTTGTTTAACATAAAATCTATTTTCACACGCCAAATCCCTTATTTTTAATTGCAGCGTTAAATTATAGTTTGTTCTATAATAGTTACTTCAAAATCAGCGCCGTATGCCAATGTAAATATTCACGGAACCCACTGCAATAAAATCTGATTTATTATGACTGTAACGATTGAAGTCAAATTCTAAAACGATATATAACATTTTATTACGATATTTAAATTTATATCGCCTTTTTCTCATTGCGATTTAAAAGTTATAGTTCGCTCCAATCGATTTACGGTACGATGAGTGTTCATTCTTTTTTTTTAGAATTTTCTTATCGTAGTTATAAAACAAGAAATGTATTATATTATCATTCTAAATAATATCGTTTCGAAGCATTAAAATATAAAACATTATTAGAAAATTAAATCTATACTAATATTATAAAGCTGAAGAGGTTTGTTTGAACGCGCTCAATAAAATGCTCGTAATAAGGTTAATTTTACTCCAGTGTTACGAGTTAGAGAAGAAAGAGAAGTATGTTTATCATAACTTACTTCTCTTTCTTCAATTCACATCAAGGTTCTTAAAAAATTGCTTTAACACAGATTATAATTACATTCTGAAACTGTCACTATCTCTCCATCACTATTCAATTCAGGCTGATGGAATATTCTCCACACAATTACGCGATCGAGAAACCATCACTTGGTTCTTGACATCACACTTAAGTCTTTGAGTTATGAGTACATACATCGCTTAGGAAACTGTTATCAATTTTTCCATTTCAATGAGGCTACGAACACTAAGAAGTAAGTACCATTTCTTCTGCATAACTAAATATACTAATCCAAAGAAATGAAAGTAATATGACTAGGATAGACTAATGGATCATTTTTAAAGCATAGTTCTAAAGTTATGAACAAAAAAGACGTGTGGCGCTCGGGAACTGCCGCGGTAAAGCTATTGCATGCTATGCCTTCAAGCCACACCTCCGTGCCCGTCGGAGTGGGGAGCGTGAGGTTTTTTCGTTACGGAATTTCTCGATTCGGTCCCCGCGCTCAAGGCCCGCGATAGAAGCTATGCAATAGCTTAAAATTGAAGTAATAAAATAGGAAAAGCCTGCATATACACTAATTTTACCTACATTGGTGAGTTTCAGTTCCTTACATATTAATGAATAACTACGGAATGTACGGGATAATATAAAGATGCGGAAAATTTACATCATTTACATCAGCCTACGCATACCCACACTGCCATTTATATGCATTAGACGCCGTATCGCCCTACATGATAAATATTTGGTTCTGCTATCAGTATTTCAACAGATACTTCTAGGTCCTTCGTACGTTCTTAGCGTGATTTACATTATTATATGGTTATTCAAATGTATTTTGAAAGAGAGAAAGAAAAAGATAAAGATTTTCATAAATTATCAGCATTAAAACTTTTGATAACAGGAAGATAATAAATAATTATGTGCTTGACGCCTGACCAATATAATATTTGCCTAGGACATATTTTATTAAAATAACAAGTAGGTACGTCAACGTATCCAAGCGGTCTCTAGAGACCTATTAGTTTTCCGGGTATAATAAAGTTAACCAATGGCAAAAGTAAAACACGACGAATTTATAAAAATCATACTGTTGTCTCAGACAGATCTCGTTTGCTAAATTGCGTAGCAAGAGAACGACTTTTAAGAACGTTAAGCTATTCTTGGAATTTAGTAGCGTTATTTATTTCTAGATTGTTTATTCTTTAGTTATGTTGAAATAAATCTTTTCAAGAAATCAAGTCACTTTTAACAAGCTATAAGAGTAGAGGAGCCAAACGTTTCGTCGTTGTTTATTGAATACTAGCTGTGGCCCACGGTTTTACCCGCATTGCTCCGCTCCTGTTGGTCTTAGCCTGATGATATAATATAACCTATAGCCTTCCTCTGTAAATGGGCTATCTAACACTGAAATAATTTTTGAAATTGGAAAAGTAGTTCCTGAGATTAGCGCGTTCAAACAAACAAACAAAATATTAGTATAGATTAGTATGTATATTATCTATATTCCTTAATTTTTATTAGATAGGATGTTATCGTTCAGTACCAATTACGAAGAACTTTTTACGTCTCGACTTCCTTCAAATTTGATGGGTAATAAAACTACTATCATTATTGTCCTATCGTTTATTATGTACAGACATTTTTGTGGACTATCCAAAGGAATTCTGGTGTAAAAATGTCGAAAACAAAACTTCACTCTATCTCTGCTAAAATTAATATGTTTTTCGGCATTGCGTCCATAATATTATCTCATAACGTACTCCTTAGTTTCAATCGTGAGATTGACTCTGAAAATTTCTATTATCTTTAAAAATATATAAATTTCGTTATTTCAGTGTGTTGAATATTCCCTCATCATAGTGTTTCAAGCATACAACCCGACAGCCTCTTTTATTTCTATTTACTTCAAGTTTTATTTTCAACACTCTTCTGCAATAACAATAAGTAAGTATAATATATCAATAACGTTGTAGGTACAGTAAGATTCACGAAAGATGACCACGGCGCAGAAGGCATATTTTAGGTCCCTATAGAGGACGTGCGAGGTGAGGCGCGGGCGGATTTAATTTTTAAATAAATAAAAAATAAATTCTTTAACCAACATTAAAATATTATTTTATCTTATGTCTTTTCTTCATGAGTGAACGTGCGCAGACGGCCGCCATTTGTCGTGACTCGTACTGTACACTTAAACACAATTTTATGAGTTTAAGTTTCAAGTTTTTATAAAGATCCGTAGTTCAAATGGACCCAACAGATTCCACATCAATAATCAAAATATCACTTCTAAGCTCTAATACAAATAATGTAACAAAATCCAAATACCTATAATATATTGGATTACAATTCCCAGCCCTCAATCTTCATCCTAAATAAACCGGAAACATTTTGTAAGAACTTTCAGTTGCATTAAAGAGGATAAATCACTTGGGTCCTTTCGTGAAATAAAAGTTTGGGTTTCCTCAATTTTATATTGTCTCAGGTGTTTTGGTAATGGGTATGATATAAACTGATTTGTACTGAATTTGTTTTTGTAACGAATTTAAAGGACATTGGGATTGGTACTTATCATTCTGATATATTTTTTGGGCTATATCTTGAATGTTAGGTCGGTAATCTATACTAATATTATAAAGAGGAAAGGTTTGTTATTATGTATGTATGGTTTTCACGCATAAACTACTGGACCGATTTCAATGGAGGGTAACTTCATACAGAGGGTAACTTGGATTAACACATAGGCTAGGTTTTATCCCGGAAATCCCACGGGAACGGGAGATACGCAGGTTTTTCTTTGAAAACGCGGGCGAAGCCGTGGGCGGAAAGCTAGTGTATTTGATATTGCTTACCTTTCTGAAATACAATATAAGCTTCACTTTACTTGATAAGGGAGAATAATGGGAAAAAAATGACATTTTGTAAGGAATCCATTGAATTGCCTTGTATTCAATTCAAATACAGAAATAACTCTATCAGAATCCATTTTACTGATATGAAAACTAGTTAGACTTAACTATTCTAAGCTTTTGATCTGTATGCACGCTTCGGAAGTTTATAAAGTGGGGATTAAAAGTAAATTCATATTTATGTAGGTACCTAATCCACGCTCCTCTTAATTTGTAAAGTTAGAAAAGTGACTGCTGGCTGGTTAGTTAATTTTGTATATCAATGTGCGAATTTAATCGAAATTGGATCAGTTGTTTCGGTATGATTGCGTAGAAAAGACAAATACTTGTTGATGCGAAAAATTAGTTTAAGGAGTTCGAAATGAGGTCATAGTTTTCAAAATAATTAATGTAAGAAATTAAAATTCCTTCCAATGCCATTATTACACGCAAGAGAAGTCGCAGGCATGGCTAGATTTTTTTATTATCTATTGAAATACCAATAGGTAATGGTAATCATGTAAGTGAAAACGGAGAGGTACTTCAACAATATTCAATGTGCGTGGGTTGACCTCCAATTATTATTGTTATTTATACGAATTCGCCATCAAATTTACGAGCTATAAATGATTGAAAAATTTTACTACATGCATCTATTAAATTACGCATCAGCAACGCCAGTATTGTAATAAAATTACAATTTATTTAGGTAGGTACTTAAAAAGGAATTTTTAAATAACAAGAATTGACGTGGCCCTTAGTAACCCTAAGCGTAAAGTTTCTATTGAAATTCATTGCCTATAGTTTAAAAAAAAGACATTTTTAAAATAGATTTAAAAATTTCGACTCTTACTTATGTATAATCCTAGGTCCTCAACTACTTTCATTAAAAATTTCATCCAATACGGTCCAGTGGTTAATGCGTGAAAGTGTACCAGACTGTGAAATTAGTATGGATAGAATTTCTCATCACACATCTTGACATATTAAATTCCATATAGCTCGGAGCTCGAGAAGAAACAATAATAAACATTGAAAATAAATTTCACATTAATTTTTCAATTGCTATTTTTTGTTACTGCTATCTGTGATTTATGGCTGACAGGTCTTATATTCGGTTTTCAACTGTCAGATTTTGGCGCGAAACGAAAGAATGCGCGCGAAATGAATGTGTAATTATTTCAAATGAAATGTTTTGTTGTTGTTCATGTTATTGTGATATAGGTACTTACATATTTATTTTCTTTTTTTTTTATGTCAGAGCAAGCAAAGGGGCAGGTGGGCCACCTGATGGTAAGTGGTCACCAAGTGGTATTTTCTTACAAAATAGCATTGAGATAATATTAATAATATATAAATATATATTAATATTAATATTATCTCAATGCAAAATAGAGAAAATGGTCAAGTAAATTAGACTTATGGTATCTAGTTACTTTTTAGTAACTAAGCTACTTATTTTACAAAACAAATAGAATATAACCTCTCAATCGTCTATTTTCATATTTAAATCTAAATCGCAACTACTATAAAAATTGGTTGTGTTAAAAATTACTTCTCTCTCGTCGTACAGATCTCGTAATCAGATAACAGATTACATTCAAAAATAAATAGTATAATATCTACTTCATTCATGTTTAAAAATATCTAGTAATAATAATAATTTATTAAAATATCTAGCGTTTATCCTTGAAAAATATTCTGTTATGTGTAACTTCTATCAATCATTCGAATTTCTTTAATATAAACTATTTGGAGGCTACCTTCGTGTAAACAATGTTTGTTGTCGACATCAAACCATTGATGTTCTGCTGCATGTTGATTAATATACTGTAAGAAAATAAATATAGCCAGAAACAAAAAAAAAATACGTGTGGCACTCGAGGACTGCCGCGGTAAAGCTATTGCATGCTATGCCTTCAAGCCACACCTCCGTGCCCGTCGGAGTGGGGAGCGTGCGGTTTTTTCGTTACGGAATTTCTGGATTCGGTCCCCGCGCTCAAGGCCCGCGATAGAAGCTATGCAATAGCTTAAAAATATTAATTATTAGCTAAGCATTCACATTCATATAAATGTTATCTATATTCGTACAATTTTCAATATATTGCATAGGTAATTAGGTAATAGTAATGCATTAATAAGAATAAGAGTTGTTGAGGTAGACGCTGAAAGAAAATATTAGGTAAATATAGACTTCTTAATAATTAGGTACAATACAGATTACTAATACATAGTTAACAAGGCAATTGGTTCGTTCAATCATGCGTATAAATATTTTAATTGTAGTTAACAATTGAAGGCAATGACAATTCACACCAATAGCTTAAAAAAAAGCGTGTGAGAACTGGGACTCGAGGACTGCCGCGGTAAAGCTATTGCATAGCATCGCATCGTTGTGCCGGTTGGAGTGGGTGGTTTTTTCGTTACGGAATTTTTACAATAGGTCAAAAGCTATGCAATAGTTTAAAAACGCTTATCCTCATGAAATTATTGTATCTGTCCGTTTAAAGTGGGTCAAAATCGAGTCTAGGAGTCGGTTACGTACAAACATGTTGGTTACATATGAAAATAAAAACAGACAAGTGAAGTGTGTTAAAAAAATTATTTATTAACTACCTTTCGCCCCCGGCTTTGTACAATTCAGGTTATGGTGCAAAAGCCATAAAACAAAGTTAATACGACTTCCCATACTCATTTCTCTCGCTCCAAGGTATATTTTTCCCATAAATTACTGTAAAGATTCATTATGTGTGTGTTTGAATTCATTCTATTTTGTTCTATGGTCTGAAGTCGTAACAAATAGATTAAGCTTAAATAAATAATATTATTATATATTGTATATTTTATATGTATCACTGAGGCGTAGGTACAACGTAGTAATACATAATTGAGGAGGGTCGGAACAAAAACCGATAAACGACATGCTGTATTTTTTTTTTTTTTTTGTAATTTCGATGCTTTTGCATAATTTTACATGATAAGCTTATTGAATCTGTTCTAAAGCCGATGAATCTAGTAGAAAAATGCGCTTCAAGTTAAATGATCTATACAGATACCGATAAATCCACTGATGAGGTAAAAGAAAATTGATATCTTAACAGAAACCGATAAATCCTACATAAATTTGATAGATTTTTATAAGGTTGAGACAAAAACCGATATATCAATTTTTAATTTTTAATTATTTAATTCCTCATATACTTAGTTTTAACCAAAAATGTTAATGGTTTTTTCACAAAGCGATAAATCCTTAGTTGATTTTTTCAAAAAACGATAAATCCGGATAGTCTAAGCAAAAACCGCTATATCCATTTTTTTTATTTTTTTTTTTCGTTTATTACTTCACACACGAATCTGTTGTTTTGGCCACCAAACAATGTTGCTAATGTTGATATATTAAGATTTTCTACTCTCTTTTACCTAAAAAAACAAAGAAATAAAACGTTTTTTCCGATTTGTCAAAAATCTTAGAAAGTGGATTTAGCGGTTTTTGTTCCGAAGCTCCTCAATTCTAATTATATTTAAACGGCACATTATGAACAGATTCTGATGTTTTTGATCTTGCAACTTAAAAAATAAAGGAATTTTGGGTTAAATAGTATTACAGAGAAATACTTTTCTTCCAAAGAATACGAAGAAATATAATGATATTAAGACGAGCAGAAATTTTCTACGTAAAATGTTATGATATATATGTTCGTGTAGTAATAAATTTAAGCAAGCAAATATATTATCTACCCTTGTATGTCTACCCATGTCTAAACTAGACAAGCATTGTACACAAGAATCTTAGTTTTCTATTATACCTAGCTTCTACAAATTTGCTTTATTCGAAGCATTTCGTCAATCATAAAAAAGGTAACAAATTATATCGCTCAACTCTACTATTTCTTAACAATATCAATACTTAATATTATAAAGCTGAAGAGTTTATTTGGACGCGCTTATCTCAGGAAATACTAGTCCAATTTGAAAAATTATTTCGGTGTTAGATAGCCCATTTATCGAGGAAGGCTATAGGCTATATATCATCACGCTAAGACCAACAGGAGCGGAGCCACGCGGGTGACACCACGGGGCGCAGCTAGTCATCAATAAAGTAAGATTTAAACACAGGAATAGCAAAGTATATAAAATTATTATAAATATATTTACATTAATAAGTGTGATGTATTCAGATATCCCGTATGTAACTCATAACGTCTGAATTGTAAAATCATATAAGACATAAACATTCAGGAAATAATGTATCTAACATCAATCAGAGAAAGAAAAAAAATACATCGCATCCGCTGCAAAAAATACATGATACAAATATGCTCTACCACGCAAACAAGCCATTTTGATTAAAAGTTTCATAAGATTTTTCTTAGTAGGTAAGTAACATAACATTTCAAACTCAAAAGTTTATTTTTGCAATTCGACGTCATCTAGAATGACTTTTGAATAGTCTTAACATAGTTTGACCATTTACCATCTGTATAAGATACTAAATATAGTAAATTGATTGTAAAGAACAATTTTACTAATCCATAACAAAAACATTTCTTTCATAAGATTAAACATTTTTCAATGTGCTTTTTTAAGATTGAAAACTAATAAAGATTTTCCAAGCCCGGCCTTAAGAAAACCGGTAGGCATGACTTGGACAATCGCACTTAATTGCCGAGTATATGCCTTGTTTGTCCCCGCACCCATGTCGTTAATATGTCGCAGGAAAGTCTATCCAAAATGTAACCTACTTTTCCTAATTCCTAGAAAAAACTTGGAGCTTGAAGATTGGAGCTTTTACTTGCTAAAGTCGAAGAAAAGGAAATTGTTTAAAGATATTTGACATATAAATAATAATTCATGTGAAAAAATCTTAGGATAAATCCAATTGCAATCTAATAGGTAAACTACGCACACTGATTGATTGATTCTTAAACTTGCCCGAGATCTATTTTTATATAGGTAACTAGCTTTCCGCCCGCGCCTTCGCTCGCGTTTTCAAAGAAAAACCCGCATAGATCCCGTTCCCGTGGGATTTCCGGTATAAAACCTATCCTATGTGTTAATCCTAGTTACCCTCTATATGTGTGCTTAATTTCATTGTAATCGGTTTGGTAGCATTTGCGTGAAAGAGTAACAAACACACACATACACATCCTCAAAAACTCGCATATTTTATAATATTAGTAGGATAGGATATGGATAAAAATATAATGTTGCATTGATAAAAAAACATATGAAAGAGACATGCATAAGAAAGTTATATACTTTCTTATAGCTGATAAAACCTGAAAGTTAGTTTTCAGTACAAAGTTTCGGTGGGACAGTATAGATGACTCATCAGTCAGGCGTCAGCAGATGTTTACTTTCATCCGTTATAAATGATTCCCTTATGTTTCATTTTCAGTTTTACGTTTAGAAATTAAAGATGATGTTAAAACCACCGTGTCCAATACTTACTGTTTACAATGTCAGTTTCAAAGCTTTTGGATGTCCTGTTTAGCTTATCAATGAGTCAGTTAAAATGAATAACAAATATACAAATTAAAAAGTGTTAAATAAATTCTATCAAGAACATTATAAACATCTGTTATAAGTACCTGCATTGTTTCATAAAAATATTCAAAAATGATTATTATTTAAATAAAGATTAAGTTGGCAAATTAAAATCATATACCTAAACTAATTTAAGATTAGTTATTTTGTTCATAACACATATATACGAGTAAGTCGGTGGATACAATCATTCTTAAACGACTTTTTCTTCTTTTTATTCTCAATCAAAAAAGCTTTTACCTTGAAATACGGTTCATTAGGTAGAAATAGATAATGTAAAATGCGTAAGATAAATATATTTCCGATTAATAAAAAAGCTAAGTATTTGCGGAATAACTTCAGTTGATTATTGAATAAGTACAATAAAATTAATAAAACACCAGAAGACCTGGCTAAACTAAGCGACCGACGTGACCATCATCCTAAAATGTTAAAAACCTAGCGAATAAGGTTTATAATAAGTAGGTTCATGAAGTAAATATTCTTATCATCTAGCTTATCTCGAATAGCACAGATAAACTAATATAAAATGAATTTATTATTATCACCTAGATTATCTGAAGTATTTTTAGTTAAATAATTATTTATTAAGATTATTTATTTATGAACTATATTAATTGATATTATTTTTAAAATGTATAAGTAGATGTAATAATTATAAATATTTTCTGATATTCAAGTACTTTACCTACAATTATTATCATCTCTACATAGTATAAAACAAAGTCGCTTTCTCTGTCCCTATATTTCCCTATGTCCCTTTAATCTTTATATGCTTCAATCTTTAAAACTACGCAATGGATTTTAATGCGGTTTTTTTAATAGATAAAGTGATTCAAGAGGAAGGTTTTAGTATATAATTCATTAGATTTTAGACAAAGCGGGCGAAGCTGCGGGTGGGAAGTTAGTTTCGTGTTAAGTGGAACGAAACTTTATCTTTTAATAAAAATCCAACGGAATGAAAACCATTAAGTCAGTTCTGAGAATACTCAGCGTTAAATGAATACCAAACGTTGTTCTCATTTGAAAAAGAAAACATCTGTAAAACAAGGCTAATTATAACTATATATAGATTAAAGACCAAGATAGCTAAGAAAGATAGCCGATGTACGAAACAAAACTGATGCTATCAGCATTACAATTACACGCATTTTAAATGTATTGGAAAAAATAAAAGTAAAAATTATAAATATTACTAACCTTGAAAACACGCTAAAATTATGCACGCGCAATCCAAACATAATAATTATTATCACACAACTTATTCACAAATAGTTCCTTGAAAAAATTACCATAAACAAAATTTTCGCGGCAATATCATTTCTTTTTTTCGAACAGCGAGCGCTACAGATAACGCAATAGAGCGGGCAAAAAGTTTTCATCGAAGCGCGGGAAAGTCGCTTGGAGGCGGTCGATCGCAACGCGTCGGTTCCGAATTCTGTCATAATGTTCTTGGCGAGGGTGCGCGAAGATAAACACATTTCATAATACAAGGATAAACAACTATAAAACATAAAAATTTAACGTCTTTCACACGGATATTTTGCCTTTAAATTTGGATTGCTCATTAGCAGTAAGAAAACAATTTTTTTCTTCTGTTTTCACTTATTATGTGAAGTAAACTACTTATATGCAATATTTTGAACTTCTCATTTTGTTTTACGAACTTTTCATAAATATTCGTTTGAATGCGCCATTTTAAATAAACATAAGCTTTTAGTTTTATAACATTATTTATCTGTTGAATTATACAGTAGAAAAAAGCGGTTTGCGATGGCACAATATTTTTAAATTAAATATTATTACATACTACATAATATTATGAATAATTCAAACTAGTGATTTTCCTGGAAACACCATCGATAGTACAGATATTTAAAAAACGGGGTTTATCAATAGTAGGACCTGTATGTTTGACTTTTTTTCGTAATAAACATGTTTGACTTAAATTTCGAGAAATAAATTGATCCATAGAGTTTCTGAAAAAAACCACAAGCAAAGTTCAGTTACGAATAGGTGAATTATTTGATAAAATGCTTCATAAGTGTTTTCCAAGTAGAGGGTTTAATATATTATACATGAACGCTTCTAGCTTTATTCTTATTTATTTTACTTTTATTTATTTCAATGAAAAATGAAAATGTTTTAGTTTACAAGTACCTACCTATAATAATGCATGTCTACATCTACACTAATATTATAAAGAGGAAAACTTTGTTTGTTTGTTTGTTTGATTGTAATGAATAGGCTCATAAACTACTGGACCGATTTAAAAAATTCTTTCACCATTCGAAAGCTACATTATCCACGAGTAACATAGGCCAGGTTTTATCCCGGAAATCCCCCGGGAACGGGAACTGTGCGGGTTTTTCTTTGAAAACGCGGGCGAAGCCGCAGGCGGAAAGCTAGTTACTAATAAAATAAACCTAACGTATTTAAACTATTTATGTTGTTTATATTATGTTGTTAGTTATATAATTTTACTTCGTATTTAGTATTTACACAATAAATTCAAAGTCATAAAATGTTTAACAACAAATAAAAGCTGGATTTTAATGAAATAAAAATGCTAAAAGCCGTAACGTTACTGTTGTTTTAAAACATACAATGTGATGAGTGCGTAATAGACGGGTTTATGTTTGCATTATAAATAATAATTATCTTGTTGCCTGTTAACGGACGTTTTCCATTATAATTAATAATAGAGAGAATTACGATATCCATGACCTTTGCACAAAGTACCCTGAAAAACAAAATATGATACATTATTTCAAATTAGACGCCTAATTTCTGGTAAAAATGTATGAAATTTAAAAATGGAATTAGCATGTTATACGTGTCTGTGGACTGGTGCTCTTAAAAAAAGAAAAAAGAATCGTTCTAAATTTTAAACCATAGCGTCAGTTCTCATTGTTAAATAAAAAAAAAATCGTCGCTTTCATTTTTAGAATTGGAAAAATTACGTTCTTTCGGGCATGTGATATGTTAATTAATATTTCATCCGTATTATTATTTATTATGTTTCAATCAAGCAATATTTTCGGTGTGAATTGTTATTGCCTTCAACTGTTAACAATTAAATTTATATACGCCTGGTTGAACGCACCAATTGCCTTGTTAACTATAACTATTGGCTATTACACGTAATGTTTCCCCGACGTGGACACTGAACAAGGTAATATTATAATAATAATAGTATTCAATTAAAAAAAATAAGTGTGGTTTTATGAAACCACGGTAAAAGTGAAACTGTTCGAACGGTTCCGAACACTGCTTTGTGTAGCGCATGTCGCGTGCCGAGTAGGTATACCTACTCGGCAGCCGCGATACACGCGACATGCGCTACACAGACCAAAAAGTTTGAGACGATGTAATAAAAGTTTCACTTTAAAAAATCATCAAAATGGTATCAACCAGTCGAAAACTCTGAAACCTAAGATAATAATATATTGAATATATAGAAATACAATCGAATTGAGTACCTCCTTTTTTGAAGTCAGTTGATAAATGGATATAATTCCGTCTTTATTGGGCGTCCATAAACAAATTAGTCGTCCATTATAGCTTGGAACGTCTTAAAATTTCCGACCCTTCAACGTCTGTCCATTTTTTATTTTATTTATTTATTTATTACTCTTTACTATGCTAGTTATACAAATTACTTAAAACTAAAACTTATAGCTAAACTAGCACAGAGGGCGGCCTTACCACTAAAGAGTGATCTCTTCCAGGCAACCCACTGTGTGAAGTGATAAAGGAGGAGGTAGGTGTACACAACTACATAAATAATAAATACATACACTTATATATGCATACATATTACTAATCCATATAAATACATACTCATATGCACAAAATACATACAATATTTAAAATACATATATAAAATAAAATAAAAAACTAGATAACACTAAAAAAAACATACATACATTATTCATACAATACGTTACAATACATTTTGAGGAAGGGTTAGGGATTTTAATTATAATAGGTATCCTGTTTTATGTTTACATTTATAACAATGGGGTGAAAATTTGTCGATCGAAATCTGATTAAGATTGACTGTGGTAAACTAGATACGTAGTAAAGGGCGAGTAAAGTATGTGAGCTTTCGTTCCCTTTATTAATAAACTAGCGGTCCGCCCCGGCTTCGCCCGTGGTACATATTTCGCAATAAAAAGTAGCCTATGATCTTTCTCAGGGTCTAGAGATTATCTGTGTCAAATTTCATCAAAATCGGTCCAGTAGTTTATGCGTGAAAACCATACATACATTCATACATACATACATACATACATACAAACCTTTCCTCTTTATAATATTAGTATAGATTAAAATAAATTTGTGATACTTAAGATGGACTAAAAAGAAAAAAAAGTAAAAAGTGATAGTATAGTCACTTTAGAATCTATAGCATAAAATATTAAAGACTCAATATGTTCTAAATTTAAGCTTAGTTGTTCTATAACCTTTTTAAATACCGCAATCACTTTGTTTTAAAAACATTGGGAAATATTGTTATAATATGGTATTATGTTATCAGTGGTTTTACTAGAATATTCCACACAAAAACTACGGAAACCAATAATCCCGTTTCAGGTTTTATACAATAGAACTACTTAAAGAAAGTTCCTATAAAATTACCGTCGCTCCACGTTTAAGTGGATTGAATTTGTTCAGTTGCTTGCAAATTGAAATTGAATTCTACTATAGACGTGGTTTCTATTCAACCGTAGAAATTTGACCGCGTCTTTGGTACAGTGGTTGATGCGTGAGCGTAAAACTGAGGGGTCTGGGTTCGATTCCCGGTGGAGACGAAGAAAAAAATGTCTCGGTCTGGCAGGACACAGAAGGCTGATCACCTACTAAAGAAAATCGATCAGTGAAACAGATGTATGCATAAAGCATCTACTACTTAGCTCACTTGGGGACGGGACCTCACTTTTTTATGGACGTGGTTTTCTGGTTTGTAAAATAAAAGTGCATGTAATACACAAGATATAATACTGGGTAGCTAAATCATAAATGATAATATTTTAATATGTTGTGGGTTGTTTAAAACACCTACAAGAACACACACACACAATATTGTATCCATATTGTACTTTATATTAATAACTGACTTATATTTACATAGCGGGGATTTTATAATTATATCCACTAGGATAGGTTTATTTATTTATTCATTTTGAGGTAACTTAACATGAAGTGATCGCAGACACTCATTACGATACCTACCTAAATGAATATTTTTTTTTCATAGCCCATTTTTTTCGTAATCCACTTTCACCATACATTGATACAAAGTAGAAAATACCTTCCGTATACAGAATCAGAAAGTGTATGACGTCCTTTATTTCCCATGTGATTGAGCTACGAATAATAAGGACGGAATACCTTCAAAATTACTTTGTATGCATCATAAATCATATGTGAATAAGAGTTACAACAAGGAAAACAGGATTAATCCTGTTTTCCTCGTTGTAACATCAATCATCTTTAAATTTAACAGAACAACTGCACCGCCCGGATTTTCCTGACATCTATACTTACATAATTATATTATCTAGACTAATATAAAGATGAAGAGTTATCTTGTTTGTTTGAACGCGTTAATCTCAGGAATTACTGGTCCTATTTGGAAAAAAATATTTCTGTATTAGATATTAAGTTTCATAGCATTCAAATAAGAATTTTTTAATGAACAAAAAATATCGCTTTAGGAGTTTTTATGTTACTAGTTACCAACATTCAAACATCAAATCTTTCAAAGTATTATTTTATTAATTAAAAACCTATTTTTAACCGACTTAAAAATATTCCAAAATAAAATGTCTATTCCTAACCACAACGACATTCGATCTGCTGTAAATAATGTTAAACATAAAATAGCGAATAAAAATTAACATCTGGCAAATAGCCACATTTAAAATCTACGATTAGCACATCACAATTATTTAGCGGATTCAAAACAAGAGATAAAGCATGTAACAATACGTATGTATCTACTGTCCTTGGAATTCTGTGATTTCGAACTATTCAATTTTTACTGGCCAGTGATTCGTATATGTTTTTAAACTATTGCATAGCTTCTATCGCGGGCCTTGAGCGCGGGGACCGAATCCAGAAATTCCGTAACGAAAAACCTCACGCTCCCCATTCCGACGGGCGCGGAGGTGTGGCTTGAAGGCATAGCATGCAATAGCTTTACCGCAGCGGTCCCCGAATGCCACACGTCTTTTTTTATTTAATCACTTTCATCTTTTATCTAAATCGGTATACTTGTTTTAAAGATTTATGCTTTCTTTATTATATTGACACGATTTTAAAAGAGCAACTATGTGGACTATGTAGTTTCTTCACAGTTCTTCTCCATAGATACCTACTGCTTTCCGAATCGATGGTAAATGTTAAAATATGGTATGTCGATTCAAAAGTGCTTCTGGAAGAAGTCTAATCAATGTTTGAGTTTGAGTTTGTACAGTTCACGGGTTCGTCGATCTTCAGTTCGATATCCAGTTGAAATAAGCAAAAAGACTTACAAGGCAATCACTGAATCAGATATACTTATTGAAGTGAAAACTTCTTTAGCGGCGTTGGGTATAAAATCTTAAACTCGCGTCAGGACACGTGACCTGATCGAAAAAGCGTAAGACGGATGGATATCAAACATGCTCAACGTTAATAATCAAGTTTTCACTACTGCCGGCACTCCCGGAGTGCAACCCGTCTTTTTTGTAATGCGTCTTTCCCATTCACCATTGAGAACAAATCTTGAAGAAACTATGCAAAAATAACCATATCTACTTTTGATGCAGTACAACATACAAATATGTATTGGCTTATTAAAACAAATCTCTATACGTTTAAATAATAAATCCATACTAATATTATAAATGCGAAAGTAACTCTGTCTGTCTGTCTGTTACTCAATCACGCCTTAACTACTGAACCAATTTGCATGAAATTTGGTATAGAGATATTTTGATACCCAAGAAAGGACATAGGATAGGTTTTATCCCGGAATTCCTACGGGAACGGGTTTTTCTTTGAAAACGCGGGCGAAGCCGCGGGCGGAAAGCTAGTACAATATATTGTTGCTATGAGAAATAAATACGAAAGTCTATCATTTACTGACTAATCATACGTTCTGAAAAGAAATAAGTTTCTCATATTGGGTAAACTTTTACATCGTATCTAAATCAACTATATAGCAAAAGTAGGAAAGTTAAATGGCTTGGAAATGTATGCCAACTGGTGTTTAATAATACATATTAACATAGTAAAACATAAAAATTAGAATATTAACTTAATATACTAGTTTTTATACTTCTAAATATTTTATTAGAAACTTTTTAATCTATACTTATCTATATATATATAAAACTCAAAGGTGACTGATATAGTGATCTATCAACGCACAGCCCAAACCACTGGACGTATCGGGCTGAAATTTGGCATGCAGGTAGATGTTAGGACGTAGGCATCCGCTAAGAAAGGATTTCACGAAATTCTTGCGGGAACGGGGAAAAACGGGTATGCACGCACAAAGTCGTGGGCGGAAGCTAGTATATTAACCCATTGAGCCCCGAACGGCCCGATCGGTCCACGACACAATAGATTTTCTATTGTGTCTGTGATTCCGGGGCCTGAGTTATTAAAAGCTGATAAGTTTGTTTGTTTGAACGCGCTAATCTCGGGAACTACTGGTCCGATTTGAAAAAGTATTTCGGTGTTAGATAGTCCATTCATCGAGGAAGGCATTCGATTATATATCATCACGCTAAGATCTACAGGAGCGGAGCACTGCGGGTAAAACCACGGAGCACAGCTAGTTACCTATAACTAGATACTTATTGTCTATCCGTTTTAGTCAAAACATTGTTTGGAAGGGAGTTGAAACAGTTCTATTTTTAGTCAAAATTATCATAAAGATATTTGTTTTTTTGCTTATTTTCTAGTTTCTATTTAAATCAGAATCTACTCCACAGATAAAAAATCCTTTACTATTAGCAAAATAAAAATTTACCGAGTAACAACTAACATGGTTTATAATTTATGGTACTAAATTAAATTTTATACTCGTAGTCCATAAAAGATTAATGTAAAAATAACCTACAATATGCATATGAATGCTATTACGGCTAATAGAAACAATTGCCTTTGTTCTTTCATATTTATTTTTCATCTTTTTATGGATTTAAAAACGCTCCGTAAAAGGTTAAAACCATTGTACCAATAGGATTTGAGCAAATACACATTCTGTTCGTTATATTTCAAATAAAAATATTCCGTTTAAATTAAATTTCCCTTTAAACAATAAAAAACCTATTCACCCTTTTCGAATAAATACGAATAAAAATGAACTTTAAAAATATGGATATAGGATTAAAACTGGTTTGATTGTGGTTGTAATATTTTCAACTCTTTAAAGTGAAACTTCTTTAGGCGCGTTAAGAGTGTAATTTCAAGGTCGCGTCATGGCAATACCACAGTATTACCATTATTTCCTACAGTAAGGAATCGCCTTTGATGTCGCGCGATGCCGCCGCCAGCGTAGGTAATGACGCTGCCACCCGAAAATACGCTAGGGTTGCAACAAATGGGAAATAAAACAATTGTGATTATTAATATTATGATGAAATCTTTATTCATATGTACATTCAAAATAATTGCGATTATTAAATCTGATGTAATTATTTGTTCATAAATATATAATTACAGATATTGCACTGCTTAATATTATTTACGTGGACACTTTATTTTTGGATGTTCTTAATTGTATATTATAACATTTAACTAAGTAATGCATTCGCATTGGGATGTACAATCTGATTAGAAAATAATGAGGACAACATATATACATAGCTTTGATTTTCAACAGATACAATTATTAATACAATCTTTCTGAAATATTGTTTCCTTCTGGGATTTCAATGTAGATTTACATCCGTAAACCGAACAGTTTGTGCGCGCCATAATAGAATATGTAAGTACCTATGTATAATAAAATTATTACACAAAAAATACGACTGCGACATCCTTTCGCGCTAGGTAAAGCAAACTAAGCGTGTTTGCTTTACGCGGCCCGCGTCGCCCGACCCCCGCCAGTTCCCCTCCGTTTCTCTGCACAAGTACATTCGTCGCACTACTGTAGGAAATAATGGTAATACTGTGGCAATACCATCAAGTCAAGTAAGGCGACGATTTTGGTATCTTTGAATCTTGCCAAAGAAGTTTCACTTCTGACACGTGAGCTCGGCAGCCGTTTTTTTGATGAAAATGGAAGTTTACATCTAAATTTTGTTTCAAATTTCATGAGAATGTGTGCTGAGCAGTGACTGTTCTATACTAGAAGTTAATACATATTTTTTTCCTATAAATAAGCATTTTTAAATTGGAGTGCTCAAGATAAGTTTTGACACCCACTCCCACTCCCACCCCCACTCCCACTCCCACTCCCACTCCCACTCGACTGACGACTTTCGAGAATCGAGTGTGAATTTTCTTACGGATATTAAGTGTATAGGCGTATTGTTTTGTAACAGAATGATTATAAATATTGTAATAGAGTTATAAATATTGTAATAGAGTTGTAAGGATATCTATGTATATTTAAAAAATAAAAATAATAATTTATATTTCTCAGTAGGTATTCATGTTTTACATGATACTTGCCTACAGCAATGAAAGCCAACGATGATTTTCATTTCGGAGAAATTTGGTGTAAAAGTGGATACTTTTCATGAGGTGTTAATTTTAGTTCAGGAAATATCGAAGTTGAATTGAAAAATATAGGTATCAATAATTTGTGTAGGTCCATAATATCTACCTACTTAGTATTTTCTGATGTTTGATTTTACGCGAGTGACCCCGTGACCACGCTCGCTGTAAAGTGTTCGAAATTTCGGGAAAATAATAGAATGAATAAATCGCGTTTAAAATCCGTTAAAAAGTCTTTAATTTCTAAATCTACCTACTTGTAAATTAAATATCTGTGATATAATTCACTTTGGTTTTTAATCCAGGATTGCATCTTTACTATGTTTTGTAAGCTTCACGAAGCACGCATTTTATAGTATCTACCTACTTTTATAAAATATTCAGTCTCTATTTAACCCCATTCAAGTTGTCTTTTCGCAAAAAGCTTATATCCTATCTATAATAATAATATGTAAATTGTATATAACAAAAATTTTGCAGATTCCACGGCTAAACTAAATTTTGAAGATGTTATCTACTCAGTTTAAATAAAACGTATCCGTGCGCTATCTCTTCGCCGCATCAGATTATATTTCAATTTAAAAAAGTATATTAACACTTATGAACATTGTCCTGTTAAAATATCTACAGGAATCTTTGTACATCCTATCTTATCTATATAAACAAGTCACGTCTTTGTTGTTGTAATGGGTTTAAACTAGGGATGTAACGATACATGATTTTGCCGATACGATACCGATACCGATATTTGTAGTAATGTATCGGCGATACCGATACCGATACCGATATCGATGGCTTGGTAGAAAAATAAATAGTGAATTATGCATAAAAAGTTACCAACATTTAACAGAGACAACTGTTAACCGTATTCTTTTAAATAAAAATGCCAAATCAAAAAACAACAAAACCATTTATTTTCGTATTATTATTTTACGAAGTCAGTTAAACTTTAAGTAATACACATACAATCAGTACCTAATAAAAGTTTACTATTGGTAGAGTTTTTTCAGAAAACAAAGTGCGCACGCGCGGGCGGCCTCCCGCATCGTTCATTGGGCGCGGGTTTTTGAATTATTTGATATCAAAAAAATTGGTTGTTTGTAAAGTAGGTTTACGATCGAGATGTTTACGTGATAACATAATGCGCGTTTCAGCGCTCGAGATGAAACGGGAGATCGGTCCGTCTCTCTCTCGTTATACCTGCGATCGCGCTCGTGAGGTTTTGGTGTGACACAAGTTTATGAACATGTCACCCGACTAAAACGATTTTAAAAACGTTATCACGTTAAAATTAAAAAAATTCAAAATTATTTATTTATTTCCTTTACATAAACAAATTTGTGATTGGAACACTCCTAGTCTATACTAATATTATAAAGAGGAAAAGTTTGTAAGTATGTATGTATGTATGTATGGTTTTCAAGCATAAACGACTGGACCGATTTCAAAAATTATTTCACCATTAGAAAGCTGCATCTTTACTGAGCAACATAGGCTATATTGCATTTTCCAAAAAATTAGAGATCCTTACCAAAAATGCAATAATGTAACCCAAGGTGTCAAAAATTCCTCAATAAAACTTCTGTCATCGCGTGCGCTGCGGAATCTATGGAAGATAGAACAAAAAAATGTTCTACGGTATTATAGAATGGATCAATATCTACAAGAAAGTCCGCGATACCATATGTCCATCTTCAGTAGTTATGTTACTACAACAACTTTTTTACGTTTTCAAAGTAAATAGAAGTGCCGACAGTAATCAAACCATGTTATCCATACACATATATTAATCCTTATCCCATTAAATGATGTTTTATTATAGACTGTTTCAATACCAGCAAAATACTTTTTAAATGAAAAGAATTGGATATTCCATTCAAAAGATATAACGAATTTTTAAAAGTGTCAATCTACAGAAAATAGTAGGTAGGTATACTGTTCGAGCAGGCCGTAGTGCGGGGGTCACAGAGGAATTCTACCAATATGAGTCTTGACGGAACACAGTGGGGTTTTGGTCGGTAGGAATCCGACATAACCCACGGCCCCTCCCCCGGAGGCCATGAAAGGTTATCTATGAAAGATTTCCCCACTAAAACAAAAAAAAAGGCCGTAGTGCGGGACGGGGTACAGGCGATTTTCATGTGATTAAAAATTAAACCTATAGTCCGACCTATAGTAGACTTTTCACTGTAACGATATCGCTATCTATGCGGGTGAAACCGCAGGGCATTGCTAGTAAGCAAATAAAATGCTTGTGTCAGGAGGTTCCGCTCTTCCTTAACACTATTACAGAAACAGAAATAAAACAATATGAATGAATACAATGCAAAAACATAAAAGAAAAGAAATTTTAATAAAAAAATATCGGTATCGGTTGATTTATTATCGGCGATACCGATATATCGGCTTGCCGATATATCGGCCGATATATCGGTATCGGTATCGGTATCGTTACATCCCTAGTTTAAACTTTTAAAACTCAGCAAAAATACATCACTACATAATAAAACAATGTCGCTTTTTTTGACTCTATGCCCCTATGTATGCTAAAAAATTTAAAACTACGCTACGGATTTTGATGCGTTTTTTTTTAGGGTTCCGTAGCCAAAATGGCAAAAACGGAACCCTTATAGTTTCGTCATGTCCGTCTGTCCGTCTGTCCGTCTGTCCGTCTGTCACAGCCGATTTACTCGGAAACTATAAGTACTACAGTGATGAAATTTGATGGGAATATGTGTTGTATGAACCGCTACAAAAATATGATACTAAATAGTAAAAAAAAGAATTGGGGGTGGGGCCCCCCATACATGTAACTGAGGGATGAAATTTTTTTTTTCGATGTACATACCCGTGTGGGGTATCAATGGAAAGGTCTTTTAAAATGATATAAAGTTTTCTAAAAAACATTTTTCTTAAAGTGAACGGTTTTTGAGATATCAGCTCTCAAAGTCGTAAAAAGTATGTCCCCCCCCCTCTATTTTTATAACTACGGGGTATAAAATTCTAAAAAAAATAGAGGTGATGCATGCTAATTAACTCTTTCAACGATTTTTGGTTTGATCAAAGTATCTCTTATAGTTTTTGAGATAGGTTGATTTAACTGTAATTTATTATATTTGCTGCTACGGAACCCTTTGTGCGCGAGCCCGACTCGCACTTGGCCGGTTTTTATTTGTAATAGATAGGGTGATTCAAAGGAACGTTTTAGTATAATAATTTATTAGGTTTTAGACAAAGCGGGCGAAGCCGCGGGCGGAAAGCTAGTAACTAAATAAGTTATGAAAATTTAGGGAAATGCTAGTTAATGTATGTTTTTCATGTATTTTCAGCTACAACTTGGTTTAATAACTCACTCGGGCACTCGGGGACTGCCGCGGTAAAGCTATTGCATGCTATGCCTTCAAGCCACACCTCCGTGCCCGTCGGAGTGAGGAGCGTGAGGTTTTTTCGTTACGGAATTTCTGGATTAGGTCTCCGCGCTCAAGGCCCGCGATTGAAGCTATGAAATAGCTTTTGAAACACACTACAGCAAACCATGACAATTTATTAAAAGTTTTAACTGCTTATTATCCGAAAATGAAGTATATGTTATCTACATAATTATATGTGAGTCAACTAAACTGAAATGCAGGATAAAATCATTTAAAACTGAGCCTTGAGGAAACATACCACCTTTAACTATGAAACATGTCCGGATTTTTTTAACCGTAAAAAAGTTATTATGTAATTCCAAAATATTCCTATGTTTATCACACATTTTAATAACTAAAAGTGACGAATTGTGTTCAGGAATGTAACGGAGATTAATCTATTTTTAATTTGTAGCAAGAATAGAAATAGCTTGAACGTTTACGAACGAACAACTAAATGTCTTCACTCATTTCCGGACCGGGATAGCGTCTATGGGCACTAATTGGACTCTAGTTTAAGAAATGTTTTTTGTAGTAGGAAATTTTTTTTGTGTATACTTAAATAAATACCAGAGTCGTGTAATCGTAAATTGAGATGAATAGTGTCTTGTTGATGAGATGCATTCTATATACCTACTGGTAATTAAGAACTCTTAGTATTTAAATTAATATATTTTTAGACTCTTTCTTCTTGTTTGAAAAAGTTCCTGATGTTAATTTTACAACTTAAAAAAATGTACAAATACAAAGAAAAATCATCTGTTGTCCTAAAAAACAGTATAGAGTATACGGGCTCATATTTCTGTTTATTTTTGAAAAAGGTTTCACGTGACAACGTTCATTTGTACTGTATATATTGCAAAAACTTCATCAACATTTTTATTGCTTCTCTATCGAAAAAACTTAAAACAACTAGTGAAGCTTTTTATATTAAAATTGTGTTTCTAAGCTTCTGACGAAGTTAGAGAATCATGTTATTAGGTAGGAATTAAAAACGGGATATTTAATAGGTTTTAATATTATAATGCTGTTGGTAACATATTTTAAGAAAATATAATAAGAATCAATATTGTCTGAATAATAAAAATATTATACTTACTAGTATTATAAAGAGGGAGTTTTTGACAATATAGGGGACAATGTCTGGTCGCGGAAGAATTCCAAGCAATACCCGCGGCCCCATCATTAAAGCGGCTCGATGGAACACAATGAGGTTTTAGTCGGTAAGAATCCGACATATCCCACAGCTCCTTCCCCGGGAGCCGTGGGTATCTTTGGAAGATTTCCCTACTTAAAAAAGGGGTAATCTCTGCATCTACTGAACGAATTTTTAACAATATTTTTCCTTATAGAAAGCCACCTCATCTATACGTGTCATAGGCCATATATTTTACTGTGATAAAGCCCAGGCGGAGCCTGCATGTACGACATAGTATAGAATAATAATATAATAAGTAGGTATACTTAGTACTGACCGCCTCCTAGGTACAGTGGTTGACGCGTGAGCGTAGAACCGAGGGGTCCTGGGTTCGATTTATTTATTTATTTATTTAACAATTTAATATACCACACCAAGTAATATTTACAATTATAAAAAGACGATTAATATGGTAGGTACATTAGGCGGCCTTATCGCTTACTAGCGATCTCTTACAGGCTGCCCAAGGTAAGAGATAAAGAAGAAATACATGTTACGCGGGTGGCTGATATAATACATAAAATAATAATATAGATCATAGA
>CAJQZN010025577.1:0-36038 GCA_907164685.1 Colias eurytheme | reverse complement strand
GGGTCAAATGACCCATAATTTTTTCAACATGGGCCTGTAGTCTATTAGGTTATATACGTAGTTTCACCAGCCTTTTAATAGTTTCAAAAGCTAGGTTTACATTATCAAAAATTTAATATTTCCCTGGTCGAGCAGGCCCGATAGGCATGTCAATTAATAAAATGCCATTTGGCAGCCGTGTCGTCGCACTGCGACAGTAATGCTGTCTTTTATACGGAAAATATTATCAATAAGAACTGACGAAATACTTCTGGGCAAGAATAACGTGGCCTTATTATTCAGAGGAGTAAAATATTTCAAGTCCCTTGGTTATGGTATAGCGTGAGTAAAAAAAAAATGTGCCCTGGCCTTACTGGAGAAGATTAATGAAATAATGGCTATGACTTTTGATAATAATTTCTGGTACTTTGTGCCTTGTGGTCCCTTTTTTGCTCGAAATTATTATAATTAAAATATCCGCTAATCTCCGGAATTAATGGTCCGATTTGAAAAATTCTTTCAGTGTTAGATAGTCCATTTATCTATAAGTATCTCATCACGCTTAGACCAATAGGAGCAATGCGGGTAAAACCGCTGGACACAACTAGTAACATAATACTTACCTATATCAGGTTTTATCTACTGAATACATAAAAACTGATAATATATTTTCTTGGCAAAGCACAACCCAAAAAAAATAGAGCATTTTACTTAACGTAATTCAACATATTTTCTTGATTGTAGTGAGCTTTGTCTTTGGAAACTTTGTGCTCAATCTCACAATGTATTCTTTTTGTTTGTTGGAATAATGTTTTAATAATGTTTAGATGACCTAATTGAATAGAAAAAATACTAGATAGTGAATAGTTTTATTTATAAAGTCTTGGAAATAAAAGGCAATTTTTAGATTACATTAAAATGCCATATAAGCTTGTCTGGCTTGATAAGGGCTTGATGTTACGAATATCAAGCCAGACAAGCTTAATAATATTCTCTGCAATTCTAAACACGACGCAAAAACAATAGGATTTCTGATTATAGTATACAGTTACATATACATAATATTATAAACTCGATTTGGGACAGTTAAAACTATGTTAGTTTTGTAATCTCACCGCTTGTGAAATATGGGCAAGTTAGACATACAAAGACGTCGCTTTTTCAATTTTCGACATTTTCCCCGCGACCTTGGTCGGTCTGAATTGTTCCCAGCGTAATATTTCTTTTAAGCGACTGGGTTCAAGTTACAATATATTACATTATATGGGGATAGTTCCCAGTTGGTTTGCGTAAATCGACTTATTTTATTATCTTTGAAAGTTTATTCGTGTTCTGCTTTGCGGAATTTTTTCTTTTCTTTTAAATATAAATATTTATTACAAGTTCACGATCCTGGCTTTTCTCGCTGTTTAATCTATTTCTGTGCTTTGGTACACTTTGCTATTCAGATGAATGTTCAGTAATTTTGCTTATAAGAGTTGTTATATTACATGTTTATATCCATTCTCGGAAAATGTTATGATTATAGCAGAAGTACGGTTATTTAAAACAAGTGTAAAATAAAAAAATAATCATCAAAATCGGTTCACCCAGTAGAAAGTTCTGCGGTAACGAACCCAAAGAGAAATTAATACAGTCGAATTAAGAACCGCCTCCTTTTTTAAGTCGGTTAAAAATTTATTATGGTGGCGTTTGTTTTAAAATTAGCATTCACAAATTAAGCAAGGAAAGTTAGTTATGTGGAAACAAATGAAAATTTAAGAGCCAGATTAAAAGCTATAGACAAATTAAATGGAGCCTCTTAGTTTCTTCCTCAGTGATTAAAGACAATAAGATGTGAACGGAATATGTAATTAAAGTTGTTCCTTCGAGGGTATGGGGTAGAGGTATTTCACATGGGTTTCTTAGAAGGAATTTTCGACAAGCAATTATCTTCTTATATATAAAAATGAATCGCAAAATGTGTTGGTAAGCGCATAACTCGAGAACGGCTGCACCGATTTCGATGATTCTTTTTTTATTGTATTCCTTGAAGTACGAGGATGGTTCTTATGTAGAGAAAACGTAAATATTATGTACCACGGGCGAAGCCGGGGCGGACCGCTAGTTATTTATACAATTCACAATGTGTTTGTGCTTTTAAGTTGTTTTATTCGAGTTTTAGTTTTAGTCATATTAGATTGGAACTGACATACTCGTATATTATGTAAAAATGAATATAAATATCTGCACCAATATAAAAAAGCTATGAAATAGGTATTTTTTAATACAACATAATAAAATGTTATCAACATCTGGCTTACCCGCCGTCGAATAATATCGTGACTTCCAAAACGAAGCATTACTTCCATTATCGATATCAATTTATCTACAAAATTAACTATTTTTTCCACAATATTAATCAATCGATGGAATCAAACGCGAACAATCAATCAAACAATCATTAAGATTGGTATCAATCAATCAAGTTTTCCAACTACGAGAACTAAAGCTCTTAGCTTAAGTTTACAGAAATCTAGTTTAATCTAATACTAGTTGTACAATCGGTTTTACTCGCGTGGTTTGAATGGTACTAGAACAGCAATTATTTTCTAGAACATTGCTAGAATTAAACTAAGTTGCTCTATATCGACTTTAAATTTGAATAAAACTTATACCTAATACATAATTGAAACCTATTTTGTCTGAATGTTATTGAGAGCGTGGCAAAATATTTTAATTTATATTTTACGTTACTTTTCGACTAAAAAAATTCAAATTCTAATTGATATTTTGGGGAAATCAAAACTCCAATATGTATGACTAGATTAAAACATAGAACTAATCATTCGAAAACTATGCTTATTCACAAAGGTTGTATTGCAAATATCATAAACCGCGGCAAATAATTTGAACACACACACACAGCGAAATATGTATGAATGCTACACGCACACATTGTATCCGGAAATTATTGGATCGAAGCGGATATAACCGGATTATTCCGGATCACCTGCATACGCTTTTAGTTTGATTTGATGGAAATTGGGCAAAAATTTAATTGGCATTCGCTATATTGTATTGTTTCAGTAGAGAAGAATGTGAGTAGTATGAAATAGATTAAAATTTACAATACATTTTTCCAATATTTCAAACCTATAGTTCAAACTGATGAAATTGATAAATGGGTCAGGTGATTAATATTGAAGTTATTTTGTGTGTTTTTTCATTATTTACAGAGAAACGGAAGATGGACATGATTTGAGTAACTACAAAATAAGATACCTAGGCAACTTTTATCAGAGCATCTCGTGAAACAGGAGGTAGTATATTGTGTAGAGCCTTATTTAATAGAAATAGCGAGAGCAGATTCCGGTTTAAGTTACCAAAATGTTTAAAAGGATAAATTAAAATAAGTAAGTATGCAATATATTCGATAAATATTTCTTTCTGATTTCATTGCGATCACCATTAACACGTTCCCTGCGGCACAGATATATCTGTACTTTCCATTACTGCGTTACGGGTCGTTTTAAACCTTGTCCTATACCAGACATTGTGGCGGCACGAGGCATATTAAACCCCACCGCCCGTAGGAGACCAAAATCCTTTTTTTGGCGCCAAATAAGACAAAATGTGCGGCTTTTGTCGTGATTATTATTAACAATGAGTTCATTAACCTAAATCTACCGCCGCCCGTGGTTAGATTAGTTTGTTTAGATTCTATGGGTAAAATAAAATGTGGGGTCTGATGTACCCCATACCGCACTGAACGATAGCATTTTTTTATATAATTTAGTTATTGGAAAAGAAATATCGACTTTATTTAATTGTATTTATTTATCAAACTTATGGATGTTTTTCATTATAACAATGCGTTCCGGGTGTTAATGGGGCTGCCCCGTTATTGCAGCGCATCAGGGATGTTTGCAGAAGCTCATATTATAGACTGTTTTTACGCTACAATGCGAAAGAGATGCACATCCCTGGTGCGCCGTGTGCGGGACAGCCCCAATGAAATCATGCGCTGTATAGCGAGTCGGCTCGACTGCTGGTATGTGAACCACTGCTGCAGACTGTCTGCTTCCTTGATAGCTTTGTAGCGGTGGAGTACATTTCTAGCAGTCATAAAATTTTATTTTTACTAACATAATTTTTAAGATAATAATTGTTACTAACAAAATGAGTCCTGGTTACTTGAATAAATAAATGAATTATTAAATGAATTATTAAAATTATTATTATTAGAACAGGCCAAGCAATAATATTTTTTCAGATTTCAGATTTTAGAGTTTCACCACCCGGTATTTCTTCATCTTCCTCCTTGATTAACTATTTTCGGCAACGTTTCGACATAATCGGCAGCAGTCGTACTTCGTCGCGTGCTCAGTCTCGAATGCGTTGCACAACACTAACCGCGTGAAGCTAGCTTAGGGTGCGGTACGAGGTGCGCGGGATACGAGGTGTTCGCAACCTCGTTCCGCACTGTGTTAGAATTTTTATTGTTCAGTGCGGCACGAGGTCTAAGAAACCCGGTATTAAGGTCGGTATACCATTGAACTAGGAATCAATAGCACATCTCAGATATACAGGGTGTCCCACTATTGGTATACTAAGCGCGAAGGGACTTGTAGTTTTGCATACACTGACCACGTAAAAAATACTTAAACAACAAAATTACGTCAAAAAATTTTTGTTAATTTTTTTCTGAAAATCCATGTTTTCTTCGCGCAGCCGGCATATACCGCTTCGCTAATGTGAGCTTTTGTCTATGAAAACATAATCTTAGACGATAGCTCACGTGCGGGTGGCAAAGTTGGGCGGGTTGCTTGTTAGGGGTGTACACATAGAGTTTTAAGAATTCATCTATTTGAAAAAAAAATGCGTCTGGAATTTTTTAAGTATTTTTTACGTACTCAGCGTATGCAAAACTATAACCTCCTTTGAGCTTAGTATACCAACAGTGGGACACCCTGTATAATCATCACTTTCCTACACTGAACCAGATGGAAGTTATGCCTCCCGCACGACAGAGAAGTTTAAGTTTTTTCCTACCGCTATAACGTCGAGACACGGACAGGGTGTTTCAAGCCCTGTTTCGCAGCTAACGTGTTAACTTTAAATTTGTAAATTGTTTATTCCAGAGCTAGTAAAGCTTTTATTTAAAGATTCAATGCCTAATATCAGATTTAGAAAATTCGTAATCGCAAAATCGCAAATTTTCCAATAAAGAATACTCAATTACAGGATGGTATTCATATCCGTCCTTGAGACGTAACTCGATACGCAAGGAGGCTGTAAATCAAAACAAATCCAATTATCGTCCCACACAATATATTGGAACATTCTCGTATCGTTTTATCACTGTGTATATTTTGGATGGATCTTCGGATCATGTATGGAATAGTGATGGAAAATTGTGTGGGAGTGGCCTTGGTTGTCTATACTAATATCACAGTATTACAAAAATTATTGTTATACTGTGCTAATATTATAATGAGGAAAGGTTTGTAATTATGTATGTATGGTTTTCACGTATAAACTGCTGGACCGATTTTGATGAAATTTGGCACAGATAATCTTTAGACCCTGAGAAAGAACATAGGCTACCTTTTATTGCGAAATATATACCACGGGCGAAGCCGAGGCGGACCGCTAGTATTTAATAACTCATAACTGTTCTATCAATCTTTTAGATGTAGTAGTAAATGTAGTTCAAAAATGTCCATTAAGTAACTAGTAAATAGATTTATCAATGTGTAGCTGTTGGACTAGATAATAATTCTTTACGTTTTCCAGGATCACTTGGTTTGAAAACTCCACGAAGTCAAGATTGATTGACTTACAAAACATCTCTATTCATTACATGTATTTGGGTTCAATGAACTTTCTTCTTTAACGTCAATATAATCCTACACATTTATAAAATAAGAAATATTATTGCGGAACTGAAATCAACTCGAAGTACGTATATCATTATAACTTTTAAAAGCTAACTCTCAACGTACAAATACTTTGGCGATTTTTCATAAAACTTCAACGTTACCTAGTTGCTGAAATTCAGTTTCAAAACAACTTTTCACTTCTACCATTCGTTGACTTCGGTCATATGATATTAGTTTAAATGTCAAATTATTTTTACAATAGTAATGGTATATTTTGTAGAGTTAGGTACACTATATTTTTGTCTAATATATTTAAGACTAGCTTTCCGCCTGCGGCTTCGCCCGCGTTTTCAAAGAAAAACCCGCATAGTTCCCGTTCCCCTGGGATTTCCGGGATAAAACCTATCCTATTTCCCGGGATAAAAAGTAGCCTATGTCCTTTCTCGGGTATCAAAATATCTCTATACCAAATTTCATGCAAATTGGTTCAGTAGTTAAGGCTTGATTGAGTAACAGACAGACAGACAGACAGAGTTACTTTCGCATTTATAATATTAGTATGGATATCTGTAAATTCATCAATTCTAATTGTATGCTCTACTTTATATTTAGAGATTTAGAAAGACACCTTTTGAAGTAAAATTCATGAAATTGCACACTACAGAGCGTACCTACCGAATATAATTTATGTACCTACATATTTATATAAGACCCTTAGAATGAAGCCATGAAAAAAAAACATTAATTCGTTGAGAACAAAAGTAAACAACAATAGAACGGTTGAGGACGTAGTATATTATTATTAGTCTGTGGTTGAGGTAATATTTATAGCTTTGTGTTCGTTCTTTTGTTTGTTTGATTAATTGATTCCAGTAATGTATTGACTGATTGCGTGATTAATGATGTTTTAAATGGATTGTGACCGTAATTGTGTTGAATAGAATATCTTAGTGACATATCACACTAGCGGATTGCGAGCGGTTTCAAAGCGGAGCGGGTGCGCAACGAATACGTTGCGGTTGCGCAGCGAATTCGTTGCGGACGCGTGGCAGATGCGCAACGTTTACGTCGCAGTCATGTACACTCATTAACAAAATGGAATCCGTGCTGGTTGTTACTTATAACTTGTGATAGTATAATAATTATGAGATCATTATTTTTTACGAGTTTCATAACATGTTAATGTTTAGGGTATTGTTTTATCTATTAAATCTTGGTCGAAATGCAATCAGATAACTTAATTGCTCATTAAGAAAGTTCATTAGTGAAATAAATGTTAAAGCTCCTTAACTAAAACAGGGCTATCTTATTATTAGATAAATAGCAGTGAATAGAAAATTTTATCAAGCAACCAGCAACTCACTATCACTTTGCTCATAATTAGGTTCACAAAATCTCTTTATAACATACGTTGCTATGGGAGAGATTATACTGGTCAGTCGTTACATACTTTTGGAATGTATGGTACATTCTAAAAGTCCTAGTAATTCAATTTTATAGCACCTTTTTTTAACAACTCCAGTTGTTATTACATCTTTAGTTAACTGTTAAGTAAGTGCATTTCCACAGTACGGTTAAAAAATTGAGTGCTACAGAAACGATGGAAATATTGAATGGAAGTTAGGCAAGGCGGAAGGGCTGGCTTTTGTGCGAGAGTATACAAAATGACGCGTCCGCAACGAATTCGCTGCGCAACCGCGGCGTGTTCGTTGCGCGCCCGCAACGTATTCGTTGCGCACCCGCTCCGCTTTGAAACCGCTCGCAATCCGCTAGTGTGATATGGCACTTAATGTATTAGTGGAATTGATATGTCTGTGATTTTCGAACGAATGTTTTCTTGAGAATTTTATTGTTATTAAAAATATACAGAAAAATATACTACCGTTTTCGTTTTTGTGTTTGTCACGGCCACCGGGTAATATTTAAAACGGCTGGGCTAATTTTAATATGACTCTCGTTGGTTGATAGATACGTTTTTATTTTTTAGAACGTGGACGTAATCACAGACTTCGGAAAATACCAATACAGTGGAAATGCAAAAATAGTTAAAAATCAATCATTCATAGTTCGCCATTGCTCAGATTGGCAAAGAAAAACATAAGTAGTTAAGAAAAAACTCAATATTTTATCTACCAACTCGCACTTGGCCAACTTAGCTAATCTATTATACTAATACATATTATAAAGCTGAAGAATTTGTTTGTTTGTTCGTCACGCTACGACCCACAGGAGTAGAGCCACGGGGGTGAAACCGCGCGGATAGAACGAGCTAGTATTTTACTATGCTTATGACTTTAACCCTCATAAAAAGCCTATTATCCCGAAGTGGAAACAAATATATTACATTTAAAGTATATATAAGTACTAGAGGTCCGCCCCGGCTTCGCCCGTGGTACATATTTCGCAATAAAAGGTAGCTAATGTCCTTTCTCGGGTATCAAAATATCTCCATACCAAATTTCATGCAAATTGGTTCAGTAGTTTAGGCGTGATTGAGTAACAGACAGACAGACAGAGTTACTTTCGCATTTATAATATTAGTATGGATATCACACACTAACGTCTAAGCCCACATTTACCATTTGTTAAACAACTTTATTGAAATACGAAATTCAATTATTAAAGGTATAAATACATTCTGTAATGTCTGGACCCGTATTTACAAACCATCTTCAGACTCGAATTCAAACATTTATTCATTGTTCAAACACAATTAAGTTATAATGAATGTCTTATTTATTTATTTTAAACAATTAGATGACAGAGATCCATTAATGTTAGTACGTGACTTATAAGCTAATGTTAGTAAATATTAAAAAAATAATACTAATTTGGATTTTCTTCTGAAATAATATAAAAATATGTTTGTTTTTTAATGTTTTTTTAAGACTAATTTTTTAACCAGGCTACGATTAGGTCTATCCTTAAATTTAAGAAAATATAGCCTATTTCACACCGGAATAGGGAAGCTTTCTGCTGTTAAAATAAATATTAAAATCTGTAGAGTTATTTTGAGGACCTTTTGAATTAATTTTACAAGCTTTGAATACAGCAAATTTCCCTCATCTTATTAGGGTAGATGCTGTACAGATAATCGTATTAAAATAACACATAAACACAATCTGTATTAAAATAACGCATTATCTATTCTAATATTCTAATATCTAATATCTAATATATATTATAAAGGCGAAAGTTTGTAAGGATGTATGGATGTATAGATGTATGGATGTATGGATGTTTGTTACTCTTTCACGTAAAAACTACTGAACCGATTACAATGAAATTTAGCACACATATAGAGGGTAACTTGGATTATCACATAGGATAGTTTTTATCCCGGAAATCCCACGGGAACGGGAACTATGCGGGTTTTCCTTTGCAAACGCGGGCGAAGCCGCGGGCGGAAATCTAGTTATATTTTATTCGAGCTTTTTGGAAATAAGCTTTGGCCCAAAATTGTATTTAAGTATTAAGATTTTTTTTTTCGTTCATATGTTTTACAGTACTGAAAAGCTCGTATGTTTCGATATACATATAAAGATAGAAGAGTATATGATACATATATAAAGGATTTAGGAAAATTATTTTATACTTAATACCTATTATGCTGATCAAGCTCTATTTTGAGTTTATATCTGAGGGCTATTGATATTGATTTAGATTTTTTTCTAATGCAGAGGTAATAATTATTCTATATTTTTTCCATACAAATTAAAAAACTTGACTTAGGTAATATGAAATGATTTTTATTAATTAATGTGGGAAAATATCAACATAATGAATAATTAAAACTGTAACATATTCATTTATTTATTGTGTATGTATAGGCATATACTTACTCAATTGATTTTCAAGGCATGACGAACCAACAAAATACACCCCTATTTAAAAAAATGAAACAACACACATTAAAAAAGCTTTTATAGCGAAATATTCGCAAAATAGTTCATGTATCTGTTCCACCAGCCAGCAATCATATTTAAACCTTTAGTTCTAAATTTCAAAAAAAGTAAATAAAATACGAAAAGGTCGAATATGATGGCTGGCTGCATAAGAACATATTTTTTATTTTTTATTGATTGTGGACTGGCTGGATGTTTTTTATTTTTTTAACCTTTTTCAAAATGGCGTAGGCTTCGCCGTTTCGCGTCCGTTCGCGGCAGTACGCCGCTGCGACTGAAACCAACCCCCTGTAGGGGGTGTGCTATACTTATGTGTTTACATCTTAAATGGGGTGTGCATAGAGCAGCTTTGACGTAGACGTTTTTATTATTGTACTAATATTTTTTGGCGTTCGGAAATAATGTAGAGTTTGAGGTGCTATATACCTACATAGTTAGTTTGTTAATGGCAAAATATAAAAGGGAAAAATAATAAAAATGTTTCATAGACTTTATGCATCATGTATATTGCGAGGTCAAGACAATATTTCACTTAATTTATGTTTATTATTAAATGAGACGATATAAAAAGTGTGCGTTGGTCGGGAATCGAACCCGGATCAACTGCTTGGAAGGCAACTATGCTGACCATTTCACCACCAACGCATATACTTGTATTTACAAAATGTCACGTGAATAGACTACAATGCTATAAATGTATTGTTGATTTACTTGTACATACTAGATAATATTGACACAGATGCTTCCGTTAAATTATAAAACTTAACAGCATTGTGATGAAAACCTATGGTAAATACAAAGGCCTATGGTAAATATTGTAGAGTCCATTTTGCCAATAAAAATAGGATTGACGTAACTGAGAATAGCAGAGCTGAGATACAGCATTTTTATTTACATTGTTTTTTTTACTAATCATACCTAGTAGAAGCCTCGACTAGGAGTCTCTTTCAGTCATAAGAAGAGCAGAATAAACATGGTTGGGCGCTTTTTTTTCCTCCCTCTAGTTAATCGATAAGTAACATTATACGATATCGTCCTGATTTCGTTTGTTTTGATCTATTTGACTTTCATAATATTTAACTAACAATATTCAGGTATTGATAAGACAAATAACAATTTAATCTGTTTTCAATATCCACTGCAAAACGTTCAAATTTCACCGAATTAACATGTTTTATACCGACACAATTTATTGTGATTTTTAATGAATCCACGATATGAAAGCATTATTACATAGATTGAAATATTTCAAAAGGATTATTTGTCATGCCAGCATAATTAATTTATAATATTCTGTCTCTATAGCTTCATTACTCTTTACTCGCTGTGGTACAAATATACAGTATAAAGTACTACGGATGTTATTATTACTGCTTACGATTCGTTGCGGAACTCAAATTATATTTCTACGTATTTCTTAACATTTTCAATGATTTATCTAACATTTATAGTGTATTTTTTAGCATTAAGGTAGTCTTAGTATGAACAATGAGGTCTCGTCTTGAAATATAGAGGGACAAAATATGAGAAACAGATTATAATTTATTACAATTACATAGGTATTTCAGAACGTTATAGTAACGAAAATGTAATAGTAAAATACAAATCTATATCTATTACCAACATTTTAAAGCTGCAGAATTCATTCGATTATTCGAATTATCTTCTTATCTCAGGATTTAATTACTGAAATTGAAAAAAATATTAATTATGTTTTGGTTTAATGTTAATTATTATAACTCGTACAAAAAAAATGTTACAATAACTGGGAAAATATTTCTGGTAGTATTTAACACCCTAATGTCACTGGACATCATGTTCATCCATTCATCCATCTTCTTTTCCATCATACAAAAAAAAATCAAACTTAACTATAAATGTACGAATTTCCGCCTGCCCTAGAAACATACATAGTTATAAATTACTTTATACTAGCTTTCCACCCGCGGTTTTGCCCGCTTTGTCTTAAACCTGATAAATAATATACTAAAACGAGACAGAAAAAAGAGACGGGTCTCTTGAATCACTATATCTATTAAAAACCCCATCAAAATCTGTGGTGAAGCTGCACATATTTAACAGTTTCTAATACATAGAAGTTAATAAAAACGTTAAGTAGCCAAATTGGAACGCCGTGGGATTAGTAGTCCGAATGAGTTGTTTTTACATGTGACGTCACTTTATACAGACTGATTCTTCGTTGCATTAGAAAAAGCTGTAGGCGCCGAATTCTTATCATTAGTATAATTTAATAATATTTATACAAAAGTATCTTGTATATTATATTTTCATCTTATCATTTTTTGGTATACAAGTAATAAATCTTACTATATAACACTTCGTATCGAATCCATTTATAATTAATGAAGAATTGTAATCAAAATGTTACGCCTTGGTAATTTGCATTGCAACATTGTGAATGACGCTGATGTTGAGGGTTGCTATTATTTTATGTCAGGCATATTATTTTAAAATTGAAAAAATCAGTTTTAAATACGTTAACTATACATAGCATAAACGAAATTTATTCGATTAATCTTAAAACAATTTAATATAAATTACCTTGAAGTACAGTATTGACGTATGCAATTTTAGTCCGTATCATGGCTACACTAAATTGCGTATATTGAAATCCAAATCCATATTAATATCTAACGTCTAGGAATGCTTTTGTCTTGCTATATTAAAACATTTGTACGATGTAGGCATGTCTTATGGACTAAAGCAATATTATACAATAGTTACCTAAACTAATTGATAAAAAATTACAATAAAAATCACGATAACATTTTGTAGCATTTCAATATTTTGTAGTTACTCATGAATTATTATTTTTCTGCAGTTTATATCAAATTGTTATAATAAAGTTAGAAATAAATGATATAAAGCATTATAATAATTATCTTAATTACTAATTCATTCAATGTCATATTTTGTTAAATTATTCAGAACACTCTGTATGTAATATTTTTTAACGGCCCAGTGATTTCGCGCCTCGGCGGCTGTAAGCTGTATCATATCGCTCACACTGTATGTTGTTTGTTGAAAATACAGGATGTATTTTTTAAGGTATAGTCTTTTTGGGTAGGGTTAATTTTAGGTGTTGTTATTTTGAATATATTACGTGTGTACTTAATAACTCTTAATTATCTATACTGACTTTATAAAGAGGAAATTTTGTTATTTTGAAACGAGTAATCAGTAAAATTAATTAAGTAAATTTGTGTGATTGTTTAAGAAAAAACAACATGGGTCAGTAATCAAAAATGTTGTGTGGTTTTATGAAACCACGGTAAAAGTGAAACTTAGGCACAAAATTATCGTATTTGTACGATAATAATTATCGTACGGTTCGACCGTCACGCGACATGCGCTACACAGACCAAAAAGTTTGAGACGATGTAATAAAAGTTTCACTTTAACAATATTTGTCTAATATCTATATTAGACAAATATTGTCAAATATTAGACAAATATTTTATATACATATATACGTTTTATATGTATATAAAAATATGAGATTACTCCTGGCCCGAGACAATTAATATTATTTCTACCAAAGATCGAACCCAGAACCTCTTGAATGAAAAGCCACTTTAACAAGGAGGTCATATCACATACAATGTTCCTAAACACATGCAAGTAAGATATTTCCCAGTTAAAATGCACCTGTACATTTTCAGTTTAGCATCTCGCTCGCACCTATTGTTTTGCATATATCCGTTTCATCTCTGCAATCAATTATTGGCTGTCGGTCGATCGAGTTTAGGATACAATGCATTTATGTTTCAGGTTAAGTCTTGAGATATTATGACCGAAAGAAGATTTTAATTCATTCAGCGCATCTGTATACAGTAATTGGTGATATTCCGAATTAACTGATAATAATCAGTGGTAAATGTGGGACTTAATGAAGCACTTTGAAATGTTTACTTGAATAAATCGTTTTGATAATGTGTTTGAGTACATAATATGATTGGAATTGAAATAATACTGAAACTGAATATCTGCTTCTCATTTTGCATAATAAACTTTTAAAATTTGAGTTATTTTTATTACCTACATCTATTGTTGTATAGAAACCTAAACTAAGGTTTATTATAGAGCTGAAATCTTCGTTCTTATTATAAATACAAATTTCCTATAGAAAATTAAACTGTGTTACAACTGTTATCTGAACCGTTGATACAATTGTTCCCATTGTTCTAAATTTATACAACTTTACAAAACTAGGTATATTATGTAGGTAGATAATCTGTGCACTAGAGCTTACTTCTGCTCCTGTTAGTTCAACAAAACTTATATCTACCAATTAACTAGGTACTAATATTAATATGATAATCACAGACAAATAAATCGAAAGAGTGGAGAATCTTAAAAAAAAGCGTGTGTGCCGAGCACACGTGTCAGAAATGAAACTTTTTTGGCAAGATCCAGAATCGTTGTTTTACTCCATAATGTGATTGTATTGCCATGATTGCATTGTATTGCATAATCTTGAAATTTTACCCTCAACGCGCCTAAAGAAGTTTCACTTCAAAATATAAATCTTCAGATATATCCCTCAATCATTGTCACGTGTTTTACTCCAAGCCAGGGGGCATTGACGCTTTCCACTCGTCGGAAAAAACCATGTTCCTACCTCTCTATCTCGTTCAGAGTAAAATACACTATGAATGTTCAATTATTATAACTATGAATACCAATGGTCGAAATTAATATTGTATTTGTTGGTATAACATCTCTTTTCGGCCGCAAAAGCTAAATTAAACACACAGATAAATTTACGGTATAAATCTGCTTTGGATTTGTGAAGATTGGACTTGAATGATTGGTTTATTCAAAATTTCATCGTGTAAAATATATTTTTACATAAATAACTTTTGACAGATCCTCCCATTAAACTAGGTACGCTCATATTATATTATTTTCGTATTAATACGATGGAAATCAGAAATCTTATTTCCATCGATGTATGGTAATTAAATGCATTTTAGAACCTTTAACCTTCGAGGAAATTTTGTATATGTATAAGTGTTATACTGTGGTCGTAAGAACCAAGCATAATAATCACAGATTAAACCTTTTTCATAATATAACCCTAACAGTAAACAGAGCACAGTAACCGTACAACCAATTTCTCTACCCTGTGGCAACGTATTAAGATAATAGTACCGCATGCATCAAGTGCACTTGAAATATAAATTTACAATCCTCGAGTGGTTTCTTTAAAGCCAAACCTATTTGAACACTTCATCTGATTTATTACTCTAATGGACCAGTATGAAACGCGATGCATCATGCTAAATTAACATGTCATGGTAATGCAATTAATTAATTGTTCTGCATTTGCATGTGAAATTAATTCGCGATTTTCTTCGTAGAGATTTTAAGTGCCTGCGATAATTTTTATCGCAATGCTTATTAACGTCATTGCTAATAATATACCGCAGGCGTTTATTTTTTGTGGTTTCATTGCGTCTGTATTACACTGCGATAAAAGATATTATAATGTATTGTTTCTTTGTATATTAAAAAAAATATTCTGCTATTCACTGAAGGTTTAATGTTGAAAAACATATTCCACTAAAAGTACTCTTCATAAGGGTGTACTTACTTTTAGTACTCTTTGTAGTAGAGACGAGATATTTTATTTATAAAAACAGCAATCCAGTTAAAAGTTATGAGTATTCATTGTAAAAGATACGGGTCGTATTAAGATTTGAAAGTCCACCCGTATCATGACAGAAAATAAACGTAAATGTCAAAACCAAGGACAAGTTTGAAAGAGTAAAAGCTTGAGCTTTTAACATTAATTTGTTGTGAATTTAGTTTTCTATTTATCTTAAGAATTATTTATAATTCATAGAATTATTTGGCTTGTGATTCTAATTTAGTGCAGTATATGAAATGTTTATTGACTTTACATACCAGATGAAAATATAATTTTCCAAATCGGTTAAGGAGTTTTTGAAATCATCCATTATTGAAAATAATGGACCATGAGATAAAAGATATAGTCTATAAGGTATTTTATAATATAAATTGTTTTATATGAATAATTATTATAGGGGTAAATAAGACACAAATTTCGTTTGACCTTTTATTAAAACACCTACATCATTAAGTACATAAAAATACACTGTGTACACCTGACAACACTCGCTTATATTATATACAATCTAGAACACAAGTTTATAAATAATATCTGGAATTAGGCACCACATTATAGCACCTAGACACATCAAAGATAGTCTAAAATTTGGAAGAATACAATACAAGTTTTATAAAACGTTACCCAATATCTTTTAACATTTTTGTGCGTAAACTTTTGTACAAAATCTATAAATATACATTTGTAATATATTTTTAAAAACTTCAAAATGCAAAGCCATGTTCCATGGTGGGATTAAAAATAGTAATTTTTATTTAAGGCATTTTTTATATTTTTTAAATCGAGACTTTGTCTCTATAAAACCTGAATCCTATTTGTCTAAAAACCAATGTTAACCACAACGCAAAATATATATTTGCATTTTACATAAAATATATTCTTAATATAAAATATCGAAGAACTCGCTTCAATCACTGGATATTAATCATTTTAATCGTTTAAATTGCATAAATAATTTATACCTATTAATTATCTACATTCTACTCTATTATTTTTATACACGCAAAATATCATATTTTTAAGCGATATATCTCGTCAATTTTTCTGAAAATCTCACAAAATTATCTAAATCTATCTACATATTGAAAATTCGGTTCTATTTGGCAATACGAATAATACTTAATCTACTTTATTTACAATTAACAAAAATCTTAATTTTACTAATTAAATATTTAATTTCTACTGCTTTCAACTGCATGACTAAGTTAAAGTGCTCTAATGTAATCAAAGAAAAAATCTCATGAATAAATATATATTAAAATACATTTATATTTAATATACATTTGCAATGAATTAAGATTTGTGTTTCAATACTATGGCCGTACAATTATAAAAATATAAAACTATACTACGGGATTGTCACTGACACTGAACCTATCTAATGAAGGCAATTCAATTATTTGAGAAAGTCTTACAAGTTTAACAATTTGATGTATTTTCGTTCTTAATAAAAGGTATACTACACATTTATATAAAATCGAATACCTTTAAAACTTCGCTCTTTGCTTTTTCATTATAATATAACAACCAACTTACAGCTTATATTTTTAACAGATATAACGCTTACACGCTCATCAAATATAATATAATACATTACAATAACAATTCAATCAACGTTCAACAAAATAATTCAACATTCTCTTTCTTTTTCACAACTAAAGCAATTCCAAAACTTCCTCCTTCATCAGATAGCAAACTAAACGAACACTGTGATGCATTTGGAAGGAACTCGATAAGGCACATGAGGCAACAGAAAACTTAAAACTAACTATAATACTGGTTGAAGGCTCCTTTGTAACTATTTACAAGTATCAGTCTATTTCAAATACTATTACGTTTAATACTATCGATTAATACACAAGGATTCGACGTATTTTGGGTCCATTTCATCAATTTCTCGACCTTTCGTTTCAGGCACGAAGAGGACTACGAAAAGAAGGCATAGCACTGATATTCCTGCGTATAACCAGAAAAGTCCATACAGTCCGATGTGGTCTTGAAAATCTGCAGCCGTTTTAACATTCACGAAACCGCATAGATGGCTGAAACTTGTGGCCAAAGCGCTTCCAGTGCTTCTGTATTCCAAAGGAAACAGTTCGCCAATCAATAATGAAGATATAGGACTGATTCCCAAGGAAAAAGCAATTGTAAACGTTAGAACGCAGAGCAAAGGTATCCAGTCGTAAGAACCAGGCTCTACATGCGTCAGATCTGTTGAATTTCTGAAGACGTCTTCGTAATACGCGTAAGATCCGAAACCAGCCAAAGCTATAGACATCATAACACCGCTGATCATTAATAACGGCAATCTACCAACGTTGTCAATCAGCATACCAGATAGACAAGACGCTAAGAGCTGAACTACACTAGTGGCAATAGCTCCTCCGTGCGGATTCATCATTCTGAAGGTCTTTTTGAACATTGGAACTGCGTAGAAGTTGAAAACATGCGCGCCTGTGAACCTTTGGAAGAACATCAAGCCACATGTGATCAGCACGGGTCTAGTTAAACGTTTGGACAGAAGCGCTTTGAGCTTGCCTGCTTTTCCATCATTGAATTGTTTGCTGGCTAAGATGTTGGTTCTGATTGTTGCCAATTCCTGACGTATATCTGCATCTGGGCCTCGTAGCCATTGTAAGGATTCAGCAGCCTTTTCTTCTTTGCCTCTCAAGAGAAGGGACGATGGTGTTTCAGGGACGAATAGAAGGGCCACGAAGAGAAGTACGGGTGCTGCAGCTACTACTAACGCCAGCTGGTGCCAATTCAAATAAGCTCCAAGAGAGAAAGATATGAGGATGCCGATTTGGCTTAAGATTTTTAATACTGAGCTTAGACAGCCTCGGATTTCGGGTACGGCTATTTCTGTTATGTATACCTGGGGACAAAAGAAAATACAATTAGTTGTTATTGATAACAAAAAGACTTGTAAATAAATTATGGTTGTTTAAAAACTGTTTTCAGAAGTACGCAGATTTAATTTCGCATAACATATGATTTTAGCGCATAAAGTGATTGTCAATTGTTAAGTATATGAAAAACATGTTTGTTCTTTTGTTTCTGTATGATTGTTTTAAAATATATTTATGTAGATATAATAAGTGTAGCTAATGAAGATGATGCGTGATAAATAATAAACCGTGACGAATGCTAACAAATTGTTTATGACCGAAAATTGAAGTATCTGTTTGTAATGTCAAAATAACAGCTTTAAATTTACGAAATGCATGCGTATGCACGGTAAAAAAAATTATTGACATTTTGACTGTATATTTCTTCCGGTTTTGAAAACATTAATGAAATAATGGATTTTTTTTACCAAATATTAGGTTGAGGTGGTTGCCTGTTGATGTATTTAAAACTTAACTTCACCAAAATCTTAGCTAAAGATATATTTATATGAAATATCTAACAAAATAACATTATGCAGAACGTACGATTGTATCAGAAATAGATTCTAATAACGCATTCCAATTTAATCTAGAAGTCTACACAAAATAGAGTAAAATCTAATGTGTATTCACTGGTCTGTTTTCAAAGCAAGGTTGTTACCAATATCCTCTATATAAATATGAGATAAGAAAACAATAAAACATAACGTAATCACGCTTCCTGGAACATCCTATTGGATGTTTTACTTGGATCAGTGGTAGGGTTGTCACTTGTTTATTTATTTGAATCTATACTAATATTATAAAGCTGAAGAGTTTGTTTGTTTGAACGCGCTAATCTCAGGAACTAGTCGTCCGATTTGAAAAATTATTTCGGTGTTAGATAGCCCATTTATCGAGGAAGGCTATAGGCTATATAATATCATCACGCTAATACCAACAGGAGGGCAGCCACGCGAGTGAAACCGCGCGGCGCAGCTAGTGATTAATAAAATTGTACATAGAAAAGACTTTCAAATTATCAAGAAAGATTTATTTTACTTTTTATTAATCATAGAGAAAACTTTAAAACGATTATAAACATATATAGAGACATAGAGCAGCGATCACACTCAGTATATAAGTAACATGCTAAGTAAAGTTTTACTGGTGGGATCAGAAAAGCCAAAAATAAATAAAACGTTTCATTTTAAATCAACAACAATTTCATCGGTATAATAGTCAGTAATTTCATCATCAAATTTGCTTACTACAAGGGTATTTCATTCGTCACTTACTAATTACTATAAAAACCAGTAGTATCACATACATCGATGAAAATTATATAACTTAAATCCTAACTAGGGAAATTTGTATGTACTATGTATGTAATACGTGAACTTTTTTCACATTAATAGGTATATATTATTCTACAATGATAGTCTAAATGTAATACATATTTAAATTGGCAAGTTTAATTATACAGAAGCGTTGACAACCCTAATCATTGGTGAAGGAAATTGGATTCATATCGAAATATAATATTGATAACAGCGAAATGAAATTCTTGGAAATATAATTTGCTATATTTTACTGTATGCTTGAATAGATATCCAACCTGATTTTAATTTTCTTAGATTAGAAGTTAGATTTAGCTTTAAGCCAATTTCTTAAAAAAATATAACATAGAACTAATCGTTAAAATTATTTCAACCGTACACAAACCACATTAAAATCGTCTCAGTAATTACGACGACATACTCAAACAAACAGACAATTCTTCAGATTCTTTATAAGTAATTTCCACAACAGTAAAAGACACCGCTATCATTCTCACATTACAACTGTTAAAATAATTACAATCAGTTAGTTATGTCAATTTCCAAATAAGGATGGATCTATGATCTATCGTGGGGAAATGATCTAGAATGGGATTTTTATGGATATTATGGGATACACATATCTAATAATCAATTGAATAGGACATTTATTACGCATTTGGTTATGTTCCCACTGAAGTCACTTAGAATCTAAATTAATTTTATACAGATGATTTTTTACTTGTCTGTGAAGAATCTATCCTAGATTTAGATGTTTGTTTGTTCGACTCATGAACTACTGGACCGGTTCTAAACTTTTGTTATTAGGAAGCTACATCCTAAAAGAGTATCGATTTAGAAATTGTTTCGTTTGCGGGAAGCTACTTCATTTCTTAAAGACATTTTATACAAGAGGAAATCTTCAATCCACAAAAAAATGACTATGAAGTCTAGTAAAATAAATTGGGCCCTTGCAAAAATACAAAATATATCTCTATATCGTCTTCAAAATATACGAAATATTACTATCACTGTTAACTCTCTGCTATTATAGAAATATTTCTTTAAAAATATGCTACGATAAATTCACAAACGTCGTATAAACATACGCAAAAACAACGCAATATTATAATAGTCCACACCTGTGACCCACATTTATCTGACCTCTGTTATATAACAGTCTTTATTTGTATGTTATTTATTATAGTCTGTTTTAATTCATGACTAGTGCACTGGTGACAGGTTTAATCTAAAGGTTGTGGATTCGATAGTTAAGATTAACGCCCGCGGCTTCGCCCGCGTTTTCAAAGAAAAACCCGCATAGTTAGCCTGTGTCCTATTCTGGGTCTTCAGCTACCTACATACCAAATTTCATTGTAATCGGTTCATTAGTGTTTGCGTGAAAGAATAACAAACATACATCTTCAGAAATTTTCGCATTTATAATATTAGTAGGATGTAAGTTTTAATGCTTTAAATATATCTTGCACAAAGTATATTGTTGTTTTTTTTTTTGTTTAGCTAAGTCTTTAGTTATTTAGGTAGGTATTACCTAAACACTACTACCTAAACAACTATTTATCTGGGTTGATACAGGATAAATGATATGATATGACAAAGCCTATGTCACTCAGGATTTTTCAGAACTTTGTAAAAGTGACGAAAATAATGTGAAATTTTAAATTATATATTTTGACGACTCAAAAGTGCTTCTGAAGAAGATTAGTTAAATTAATAGATACGCAATATTTTATGGGTTTGAAACAAACATTTTAAAATATACATAGTATCCAATTTAATGATACGGCATGCTTTGTCGACCGTTTAAACTAATAATTTATAGCATCTAGGTCCAGTAATTAATTCTAGACAATTAATTAATAAGTACGTAGGAATATCGAGATAACAGCATCATAAAACTAATTTTACTCAAGATTGATGAACGCGAATTCATATAATTACAATGTTGGTGTTTCTCTGATATTTAATTTACTTTGTTACCAATAAGAATTGTTATTACGATGATGTTTGATTTATTATGTTTTTCTGCAATTCCGTAAACAAAGGGAGAGTGGGATAATAACAGAAAGGTATTTTTTTATTCGACTGGCCGGTTGGCTTGGTTGGTAGTGGCCCTGCCTTCCAAGCCAGAGGTCATGTGTTCGATTCCCACCCGGGGCAAATATTTGTTGATGAACATAGATGTTTGCTCTGAGTCTGGGTGTTAATTATCCACTTATATAAGTATTTATTTAAAAAATATATATGTATGTTTATCAGCCATCTAGTTTCCATAACACAAGCGAAAGCTTAGTTATTGTGCCGTGTGTGAAAATTGTCCTGAAATATTTATTTATTTATTTTTTAGGTTTATGCTCAATTGTAATACGAGAAGTTAAAAAATTAACAGAACTAAGTTGCAGTTAAAAGTCATTAGGGAGAGATAAGTATTGATATAAGTGTAGTATGTTTATGAATAACTTTATAACAGTTTTGTATTTCGCGACAGATGTATGCTATGGTTTGTAGAATTACTGGCACGATCTCAGCCATCATCATCATCATCTCTTATAAGAAATCGAAATTTTAGTCGAATTTTTAAACGCTATTTATTAAACGTTACAATTTAACTCGACAGTTAGAAACAATCTTTGTAACTATAATAAATAAATAACTTCGAGTTTCAACTACGACTGAAAAATGTGTTAAAATATCTTCAAATTACCCTATGTCATTTTATAAATTTATGAAAAATCCCTCTAAAAATTTATGACCATAATAATTATTATTTTATTTACCTGCGTAATCATAGTAATACAGCACACAATCATGCCACCACAGAACGATGTGACGGACACCATGTCCACACTAGTAGACAGCGCAGTGGCGAGCCACGCCACGGTATGTGGTAGAGCTATCGCGAGGAGCACCCGACGTCTGCCAAGCCTCATCGCCATGCCTCCGAAGATGCAGCCTATTAGTGCTCCTGCGAAAGAGAATTTAGATTAGAGATTTTAGTACTACTAATAAATATAATACATATAATAAAGCAGCATATTAGCGCTCCTGGGAAAGAAGATCGAAATTAAAGATGAAGCAGCATATTAGCGCTCCTGCGAAATAGTATTTACTATTTAGATTAGGCTGATTTTTCAATCCTTGGTTAAAACTTATTCGTCGAATAATGTATAAAACTACCATTTTAAAAACGTATTCTAATTGCCCGTATTTGACAGTTTACGTGACATTTTAATATTATCGTGTAATACTTTATTGGACGGATAAGTTTTATCCAAGCATTGAAAAATCGGCCCGATGGATTGAACTACTAGGTACTATGGGGTCTAACAAACTATTTTTTCTGCATTATAGTAAAAACTTTATTTCAAATAGGTATAGCTACGTATAGCTGTGGTATTACTTCTTATTGTTTATGATCTTCCCGATTATTTGAATCAAAGAGTTAAATAAAATAAAAGATAATTATTTCCTTTGAATGAAAACGACGTCATAAAATGCCGCTGAATCGATCCTATTTTTATCTGTTACTCCAATATATTATAATATATATAAAATATTAAACATAATTTTCAAAATTCTAGACATTTGTTTTATATAAAAAACGTCTGTAACAAATTTAAGAAATGAACGCGACTGTACTATAGGCAGAGAGCTAGTAAAATTATATTCCCCTTAAAAAAGTACACGCGTTAAAAATTCAAAAGTACATAATACACCTACTTAATACAAATATCCATTGTGTTCTATAAGAAACACTTAAAATATTCCTTCATGCAAACTTATAGCACTTGTGACTAAGTGCTGAGTTATAACAATTGCTTCAAGACTGCTTTTGTTTAAATTGTTGAGGACTAATATCTTAAAATTTTATTAACTAGCTAATTGCCCTGGTTTCACTCAGGTTGAAACGTTACAGTAAGTTATAATACTGTCAAAAGTTAGCAAATCCAGATAAAACTATAAACTAAATCTCATAAAAAAAGACGGGTTGCACTCCGGGAGTGCCGGCAGAAGTGAAAACTTGATTAATAACGTTGAGCATGTTTGATATCCATCCGTCACGCTTTTTCGATCAGGTCACGTGTCCTGACGCGAGTTTAAGATTTTATACCCATTACAGAAAAAGTGCTCAACGCCGCTAAAGAAGTTTTCACTTCAAAAATTGGCTACTTTTCAAAAATCAATCGCTATAGAAAACTGAAGTTAAACTACGGGATGGATATGCAAATATTGTAAGTATAGAATATTTCTCTGGACTAAAGAGTTTGTTTGTTGGAAAGCGCTTAGGTATCTCAAGAGCTACTGGACCGATTTCGAAAATATCTTTCGCCGTTGCATGCGGCATCCCTGAATACAATAGGCTATATTTGTACCACGGGTGCAGCCAGGGCGGATCCCTAGTAAGAGGTAAATAATTAGTCCGTAGCTGAGCTAGCAAAAATATTTTCTCAAGTTTCTTGCCGGTTCTTCTCCATAGATACATGCTTTCCGAATCGGTGGTAAATGTTAAAACTGTTATGACGATTCAAAAGTGCTTCTAGAAGAAATCTAAGTAATTGAATTAATTAATGGTCGAGTTTATTTTTTATTATTTTTTCTTATGCTAAGAGTAAATGCTATGAAACAAAATGTACTTTAACCAGTAATTCTATTTATTTACATATTATTCCCGCCAAATTCGGCGATTGGCGCCACAGACATACCGACACGTCGAGAAACAAATAAACATTACTATTTGTGGAGCGATCGCGAAGGAATTGTCTTATTTGGCTTAATATATTGGATTTTAAACCGTTTTATTGTTTGTTTTATATGTTTGAACGTATTTACGTACAAACATAAATCGCTTGGTAAGTGATTAATCTTTTGTTGTTTTAATTAAATAAATAATAAATAAATATTTCAGGACAATTTTCACACACGGCACGATCTGATCCCATAGTAAGCTTTCGCTTGTGTTATGGAAACCAGATGGCTGATAAACATACATATATAATTTTAAATAAATACTTATATAGATAATTAACACCCAGACACAGAGCAAACATCTATGTTCATCACACAAATATTTGCCCCGGGTGGGAGTCGAACCTGGCTGGCTGGCCTGGCTTGAAAGGCAGGGTCACTACCAACCAAGCCAAACGGTCAGTCAAATGTTTAAAATACTTAATTATTATAATAAGAAATATTTCTTGTGAATACTTTTAATTTTTAAACCATTAAACATGCCCAACACACAATAAAATTATTGCTCTTTATAATATTAGTATCGATAATAAATAATTTCAATTCAATAGTGTAGTATTTTAGTTAAATATCGTATTTTATATCATTTTATTATTTATTTACTTACCGAGTAGAATTCTACTAAACAAGTCGAGTATGTTATAAGCACCTATTGAGCACTATTTTTCGATTCAAATCTTCTATTTTATTTTCTATACAGTCACATGAGATTCAACATTTCCTGGAAAAATCGGTAAGATCCATTTGAATTCTTCCCTTATCGAGTTTTTCTAAGAACTGTCCTATTAAACTCCTTTCAAAGCCCGAGATTTATATTTCATATGATATCTCGATATCACATTGATATATTAGCAAATGAATATAATTTAATAGAGTTACTAGCTGTGCCCCGCGGTTTCACCCCAGCCTCCTGGATAATGGGCTATCTAACACCGAAATAATATTTCAAATCGGACCAGTAGTTCCTGAGATTAGCGCGTTCAAACTCTTCAGCTTTATAATGTTAATGTAGATATCCTTATGTTTTCACCGACTCAAATAATTATAGATTAGCTATTTTTTATGCAATATATTCACCATATTGAAATTGGAAAAGATCCTTAATGAAATGTTTAATGGTACAAATAATATCGTCGATTGCCTTTTTTAATCGGTTAAAAACTTAACATAATGACAATTTCTTCAGAATAGTAGATTTATCATAAGAATTTTCCAATTTTAACTACAGACGCAGTCGAGCGACGTTATAAATTTAACATCATGTGTATTTCTGTATGTCTGGACTCTGGACTGATTTAGTATTTTTTTTCACTGAAAAAACTTGCTGTGTTAGTTCGTGACAAGTAAAGTAGTATATCGACTTATATTGTAACTTATGATTTCTAAATTTAAAGTAAGTATTATATTATATTATCTGTCGTAAAGTTGCAGTCGTATTTTTAGACTAAGTACTTATTTACGGGGAACAATTTTTGTATTCCCGTTCAAATGATAAAAATATTTTTTTGCGATTTTCATTGTTTTATTGTTTGTTTTGTTTACTTACTAATACTAATATTTATTTGTTTAAGGGCCGATTTTACGAAAGTACCTACTTGTTTATTAATTAAGGGCTGATTTTTCAATCCTGGGTTAAAATGTATCCGTCTAATAAAGTATTACACGAACAATGAACATATTAGAATGTCACCTGTAAACTGTCAAATACGGACAACTAGAATACATTTTTGAAATGGTAGTTTAATACGTTATTCGACGAATAAATTTTAACCAAGGATTGAAAAATCAGCCCTTAATTAATTAACAAGTACTTTCGTTAAAATACAAATAATATCTTTAGTATCGTAAACCCATCACTATAAGAACAATAAAAGCCATACATTTGTACGTAGCCCTAAGCCCACACAACACGTGGTAAGTCAACGTATTCAGTATATTTTCTTTGTAACAGCAGTATTCTACAGGAATTCCATTTGAGGCGAATGCATTTTATTTCCAGATACATCCAAAATAACTTAAACAAAACATCGAGTGATTTATTCGAGTTTTCAATCGATTTTGGAATGTCGATTGATAGATGTGATGTTTCGAATAATCGAATGGAGTTTCGTGTTATTAAAGCGTTATATAGCTATATGATGAGTAAATTATAAAATGCAAGAGAATATTCTGTACCTAGTTTAGAAGAAAATAATGAATTTAATTCGCTGTCTATTATTTATGTTCACTACCCCTTGACCTTATACACATTATACAGATATTAATTGCATTGTGATTATATCATTTTTAGGTTTTTTTATTTATACTTACAAAATAAAACAGACACACCTGTGTATGTGAGTACACACTCAAAATACAAAATACACATTTTGTATTATCTGTTACTGAAGAAAATATACTAATATAAATAAACCTACACCACTAAATAAAGCACACACACATACCAAATAAAAATCAACATAAACCATATTTCGCACCTCAAAAAAGCTATAGATTTCATCCACTCAACGATAAGCATCGTTTGCGAGTCCAAACCTATAATTTTTCACAGTATCCCAGTGTTGGATAATTTTACAAAATTGCTCTAATATGGAGAATTTTAATTTATCCCGGTGTCAGCCAGAGGCTGTAATTTTGTCCGCAATTGGGTTTTAATGTGTAGTGTGTTTTGAAGTATGTTCACACTTTTTGATATAATGGCAAAAGGATTCGAGTATTTATCAAATTATTATGGTTATTATATTTTTAGTCTTGGGTTATAATATTATATGTATATTATGTAGGTATTTGGATAATGAAAAAAGGGTTTCAAGTATTTATGAAGTTGTATTTTTCTTGTTAGTTGTTTATGTAATTCGCTTAAAGGTTTTATAGATAAAGGTTGTTTTAATTGTTAGCGTATATATTGAAACTATGTATAAATAAACAATTATAAATTTAATCCAACTAAAACATAAATATTTATTTTATTTTTGTTATAGAGTAGATAAATGTTGCTCTATAAAATCTAAGTTTTATTTTTATACAAATTCCAGTAATTTAACATTCAAAGAACAAATACTGAATTACAACCATTTAACTAGAAAATGCAATAGGTAGATTGATATATGAAAATCTCTATGTGAATGACAAGAAGGTTTTTTCCCGATAAAAAGACAAACGGACTAATAAACTTTTCTATTTATTGACAGGCGACGTGTACATCGCATTTTGATTTTGTTATTTATGAGAAATATATCATTTGTTTCCAAGTATAATGCATATCTTATATATAAAATTCTCGTGTCACAATGTTAGTCTGCATACTCCTCCGAAACGGGTGGACCGATTCTCATGAAATTTTCTGTGCATATCGGGTAAGTCTGAGAATCGGCCAACATCTATTTTTCATATGTACCACGGGCGAAGCCGGGGCGGACCGCTAGTAATTATATAATTTAAATAGTGTATTGGTGAGTTTTTTCGTAAATACAATAAATTGTTTTTAACAATAAAGTCTTATATATACAAAATGTGGTTTTATTTTCCTTAATTTATTGTTTGATTTCCTTTATTTATCTGTCATTTTTACTACTTACTAAAGCAGAATATTAAAACAAATCCTGTGCATTTTCTAAGAGAATTCAATTTATTCCGCGATAGCTTCTCGAAAATTCTCTAATACCTGAATTAGTAATAAGAAAATACATTTAAATTAAATACAGTTTTTAACACGTAGAATATGCACAAGAAACACATTTAACATTTGTTCCTCGCAAGTTAAATATAATATAATAGCATTCAAATGCAAAATTACCATAAAACTGCCGATTTATTATATGCGCCTTGGAATATATTTAAAGCAAGGATGTCTGGGGCTGATGTGTTTATTTTATCAAGAAAAGAATAACATAATTTTATCGAGAATTTAATAAAGAAATACATAATACATACATACTTTAAATACGATTTTTACTCGGATGATATTTTGTTTAGAAACATTTCTAAATAAGGGCTACTGGTCCGATTTGAAAAATTCTTTCGGTGTTAGATAGCCCATTTATAGAGAAAGGCTATAGGCTATATATCATCACGCTGAGACCAACAGGAGAGGAGCAATGCGGGTGAAACCGCGGAGCACAGCTAGTATACTATAAAATATTACTTTATAGCTCTGTAATAAAAAGTCAGATTGAACTAAGTATATCATAACCGATTTTGCTGAAATTTCGTACACGGATAGAAAATGTGCTGAATAATTTTAATTTTTATTATATTTATAGGCCATTAGTCAATTACTTCGCAAATAGCAGCGGGCTGTGCTATAGGTAAACTAATAGAACATCTTAAATATATTATTTAGAGTAAATAAAGCTGACAGACATCCCTATTGCACGAATATTACGTAATAAGCCATTTAAAACCTCATTGCTAAAGAAATTAGGTTCATTATGCATTCTGCTTTCCATAATGCATTCAGCCTATTATGATAATTCATGAATATAAATAAGCTTTTACTTGTATTTAGGTTATAGGCCTTTAAAACTAAATAAATACTAATAAAATGTGGTATGGAGTTGAACCAGCTAATTTTCCTGTCTTTGTGTGTGGATAATTTAGACATTAGACTATATTAATAGTACTATTTATATGGTAAATAAGAAATTACACTACGTTAGGACGAAAAATATTGAAAATTCTTTCAAAAGTCACAGACAGATAAACTGAATTCAAAATAAATCGATTTATTAATAGCTCTATCTCTTTTATTTGATATGTTATGAAAGAAAGTAACAAAGGCGTACAATTCATTTTTTTAATTATCTTAATATATACATACTAGCGCCCCCCCCCCCCCGGCTTCGCCCGTGGTACATATGAAAAATAGATGTTGGCCGATTCTCAGACTTACCCGATATGCACAGAAAATTTCATGAGAATCGGTCCACCCGTTTCGGAGGAGTATGCAGACTAACATTGTGACACGAGAATTTTATATATAAGATATTAATCTCGTGTCACAATGTTTGTCCTCAATGGACTCCTAAACCACTTAAACGATTATAATAAAATTCGCACACCATGTGCAGTTCGATCCAACTTGAGAGATAGGATAGTTTAAACATGTAGGTACCACGGGCGAAGCCGGGGCGGACCGCTAGTTATTATATACGTTAAACTTGATAAAAACTCTACCCATGTAGAGTCGGGGCGAGAAGCTAGTAAATATGAATAAAAGCTACTAAATCATAAAAATGCAAAATACCCGCGTTGTTAATTAATGTTGTCACAACTAATTACATATGTTTGTCTGTTTGTTCGCGCAATGTGTTTGACTAGCTTTGATGTTTTTGTTGACTGTGCATTAATTGCTTTTAAGGTATTGTGCAAACATGAATAAATCGTGTGAGCAAATATAATTAAAATTACGCTTAAGTGTGGTCAAAGTGTTGGTGACTTTTATAACCCAACAAAACACAATAAAAACTTTATTTAAAGAGAATATTGTAGTTCATTACATTTAAATAAGATAGAATCTGGTTGTAAGTAAATTATATTTTAAACTAGTTGTGCTCCGCTCCTGTGAGATGATAATAAGCCTTCCTTGATAAATGGGCTATCTAACACATAATTTTTCAAATCAGATCAGTAGTTCCCGAGATTAGCGCGTTCAAACAAACAAACTCTTCAGCTTCATAATATTAGTATAGATAATATAAGTTATCATTGTATCAAACACCTCGTCTAGATTTAGTATTATTATCTCGCTTTTATAGGAGAAAATAATATAAAATTAATATTGGAAAATATTGGAAATTATCAAGCTAATTTATAAGGAAATTAACTCGTGTAATTATAATAAATCTCACACGTTATGTATGTAATAACATGAACAAAACATTTTACGGCCAGTTGCCAGTATTTAATGGCTTGAACACTATGAAAACACTAGCTTAGATTACTATTGTTACAAGCACTAAACTGGTTTAGTACTGGCTGCAGGAATTACATCTTACTATGTTTATTTTATACTAGCGGTCCGCCCCGGCTTCGCCCGTGGTACATATTTACGTTTTCTCTACATAAAAACCATCCTCGTACTTCAAGGAATATAATAAAAAAGAATTATCGAAATCGGTTCAGCCGTTCTCGAGTTATTCGCTTACCAACACATTTTGCGATTCATTTTTCTATATAAAAGAAGATGCATATATGTATTTATTTTATGTATACTGTCTTAAATTAATTGATTTTATCATAATGTGCATTATAGGTAGCCTTTGTTGTATTTTATAATATGGTCCTATTTTTATATATTTATATAAAATATATATTATATAAACTATGTTGATTTGTACTATTATAAAATTAATAAATTATACTTCGTTACTTGTTGTTTGTTACTTTTTACTCCTGAACATCTGTTACTGCGCTCATCTGAGCGCAGTAACTTTTGTCGACGTATCCGTTGGCCCTTTAAACGGATAAGTATATATATTATATACAAGTAACTACAAATAATTAAATTTACTTTTGATACATTGATAAATTAAATATTCTGTAAGAATATCCACTAGACTAGACTAATAGTCGTGAAAACAAAACTTATAGTTGAAAATTTCAATGGAAGACGCTTACGTTCGCAGTTTTATTATTACAATAATATAATTTATAACAAATACAACAATTTCCTTAAACAAAGGGCAATTTGAACGAGCTGTATAAATCACAGCGTTAACTTTAACTAACGTTTATGTGTTTAATCTTGCTCGGAATTTACAATGTATAACCATTGCTTATTTGCCTATTGTGCTTCCGAGCTTTGCGTGTACTGGATATACGATAAAACAGTATCCTACTAAAAATATAAATGCGAAAGTTTGGGAGGATATGTGTGTGTTTGTTACTCTTTCACGCAAATATTACTGAGCCGATTACAATGAAATTTAGAACACATATAGAGGATAACTTGGATTAACACATAGGATATGTTCTATCCCGAAAATCCCACGGGAGCAGGAAATATGCAGGTTTCTCTTTGCAAACGCGAGCGAAGCCGCGGGCGGAAAGCTATGTTATGTTGTATATCCGTTACCGTTATATTTATAAAGTACTAGGACAGTATAAAAATAGGAGAAGTCAATCCTTACCTAATAAGCTCAAACTAGCGATCCAGCTCGCCTGTTGATCCGTCACGGTGAAGGAGCCATGCATCCTGGACTCCTGCATGGAAGCGATGGCTGGTGAGAGGTAGCCCTTGCTCAGACCCGCCGCAAACGGGCCTAGGGACACTGCTAGGGCGGCAAGAACCTGTGTAAAATAACTAAAATTAACTACACAAAACATGGTTATGTATTTAACAATATAGGTAGGTACTATAACTATTTTTTATTTCCCAATTTCCTATATGCTTTGATTTGGCAATAAGATAAGAATTGCATTTTACTTTCATTGAAATGTGTGTAATCTAATAATTATTTCAATCCATACTAATATTATAAATGCGAAAGTAACTCTGTCTGTCTGTCTGTTACTCAATCACGCCTAAACTACTGAACCAATTTTCATGAAATTTGGTATGGAGATACTTTGATACCCGAGAAAGGACATAGGCTACTTTTTATCCCGGGAAAGTGACGCAATCCTGGAAATCCCACGGGAACGGGAACTATGCGGATTTTTCTTTGCCTGCGCGGGCGAAGCCGCGGGCGGAAACCTAGTAGTCTATAATTTGTTTTTAAACAAGTTAATACAATGTTTATAAACAAAACACTTTTATTTTCATTTCATGTAATTGATATTAAAACATTTTTCAAATATAATTAGCTTATATAAACAAATGAATACGGTGTTTATAAACATGATTTTTATTTTTATTTTTTATAATTGGTATTAATAATAATGTTTTAAACAATCTTTTCTTAAAGTATTTTAGGGTATTGCGATGTCGAGATTTTCCATAATATGAGATTAGGCTTTTCATCCTGTTTATTAGTAAGATAAAAGATTGAATAATATTTTTTGCAATTCTAAGAAAACATACATAATAAAATGTACCGATAGATTATCCTATAAAAATTCACTTAAAAACAATAAATAAACATACAGCTGAAGCTAATATAAAAAAGTTAAAAGACCTATTTCTGGGTCAATGACCTATTATCTATTAATATTTACGCTAAATGTCAAAATAATTAATACCCTCGCTGAGATATATGTTAACTAGTGATGTACACGACCGTTCTGAATCGATCAATGTTAAGCGCCGTGTTCCAGTGATACCGATTGATAGTGATGTTACGGAATTTGTCGATAATTATATTATTTTCTGGTTTTATTCATTTATTTATTTAGTAATAGTAATGCGAGTGGCAAACCTAAAATTGAGTTGTATTCAATTATATACGTTGTTGTGCTTTTCTTTGCATATAAGGATCCTATCTAATAATTTTTACCAGATAAATTTCTTACAATAATACTTTTTGTATTAATATCAACAATATAGAAAAAACGAATGTAAGCTTTTAAATATCCTTAATGGCTGAAGTGCTGTTTTGTCGGCACTAAATATCGTTAATTTCTATTTAGAAAACATCGTTTTCGTAATTTATGATGTCTATAATTAGATGGTGTCATAAGTCATTATAATGATTTATTCATACACCTCTAAGATATATGTAAAGCTTTCAAGTAGTTGTAAATTGTACATCATCTATTAAAAAAATAATGAAACTAAAACTGTATCATACATCCATCATACATAGATTTATAACCCATAAGTATTTTAAGCAATCATTTAGTAGATAATATCAATTACAATCATAAACAATTTACCTACGAATAAATTACACAAACACAAACTAAAATATATTCGGCTTTGACCCAAATACATGTTATTTTAGTCGAAATTCAGATCGGTCGTAAATCATCGACACGTACATAAATCATCGACAACACACCCGGAAGCGAACATCACTAGTGACATTATCTAAGCGCTAGATTGAAACCAACATTTGGAAGGGATCATTGAACGACACAGTGACTTATATTTTGTCACCTGTTATGCATACCATAATCATCTTTATAGCAAAGCAATACAGACTAATTTGCTGTATTATAATTTAATTCCATATGACAGATGAAAATTTATTTCATGTGCCGATGTTGTAGGAAGCTTTTCTTTATTAATCGTTAATCAAGGAAAATTATGATGTTTTTATTATTTTATGTGAAATTTTGAAAGATTTTATGATGTACTTTTATAAGGGGCTATAAATGCAATCGGTTAGTAAATATTTTAAATAATACGATACCTTTAGAAGCTTTTAACGTCATCGTTAAATTACAAAATATGTCATTGAATGTAAACTTGATGCATTATTATGATTCGTAACATAGTCCTTAAACTTTCCTAACTAATATTATAAAGAAAATATTTGTTTGTTTGTACCAAGTAACCTCCGAAATTGTTGAAGCGATTTTGAATACTCTACAACCTACAAAAGCTACATTACTTATGTTTGTACTATCGTTAGTTGTTTTTATCTCGGGTCAACCCGGGGATAGTTAGGAAGCCAATAAAATATAATTTAATGTATCCTATAACTATAAAACACATAAGAATAATTGGAAAAACTTTTCCTCAATTAGGTAAAGTTTACACGTCATATGGTTTCCTATTTGATTAATGTGTGAAGAACCATCAATAGTAGTTAATATGTGGATAAATAAATAAACGTACTTAGGTACTATTATCCTTATATCCTACCTAGCCTTAATTATCCTAACTGGCATAACTATCCTAATTCTAATTAATATTATAAATGCGAAAGTGACTCTGTCTGTCTGTCAGTCTGAACCACTGAGACCTGATAAAAAAAAAGAGAAAGAATCACTTGAGACCTGAGGAAAGATATATTATGGTAGGATTTATCCTTGCAATCTCACGGGAACGGGAACTATGTGTGTGTGTTTTTTCTTTGACTACGCAAGCGAAGCCGCGTGCGGAAAGCTAGGAGTTAATATTTTGCTTTCTACTTTTGTTGAAAAAAAAAATGAAATTTCCGTGAAATTTTCGATGAACATTATTTGACTAATTTCATTGCTAATCGATCTATATGTAATACCTACATAATCTATATTATATCTTAATTCTTAATATATATAAATCTCGTGTCACAATGTTTGTCCTCAATGGACTCCTAAACCACTTAACCGATTATAATAAAATTCGCACACCATGTGCAGTTCGATCCAACTTGAGAGATAGGATAGTTTAAACATGTAGGTACCACGGGCGAAGCCGGGGCGGACCGCTAGTTTGTTCATATGATATAATGTTTACTAACCTGCCGCCTATATCCCTTCCTGCTATCATCGGACCTCATCATCATAATCCTAGTTTCTGGTGTAATGTTCGTCATCTTCTCACTCATCACTTTATCACTCATGTACACTGATTTTATTGCACTTTACACTTAACACTTTCACTGGATGTGTGCACATCACTTTGATATCTGAAACAAAAAAGGATTTGGTTAGTTTTATATACTTAAACTAATTTGTAATGGGCAATGTGGTAAACAATGATGTAAGGGTTTTTGTAAGTTGTTTTTAAGGTTTTATCTCGTTAACTTGTAAGTAAACAAACTCGTTAAATATAATAAAACCATTAGTATTTATAAAATAATAATTTGGAAAATCCAAAAGTGCACGCCTCATAATTTTTTTTAATAAATATTTATTAATTATTATTTTTGTTTATTTAATAACAATTAAACCACATCGAATCAGACCCTGAAAAATGAAAGGGTTCTATTCCTGAGCATACTCAAGCGTAAGAGAAAAAAAAAGACTCGATTAGTAAAGTATTTCGGTCGCTATCGTGTTAACAAGAAAAAGGATCCGCACATACAGACACACGGACGTCCAAGACAGAACTTTTTTAAACTGTTTTTTAACTAGTTTAAATAACAAAAATGACATCAAAAATATCATGAACGTTAAAAATAGTGTTTTTTCTTAATATGTGTGTGTATGTATTATCTTACAAGTGCAATGTATGATACATAAAGACATTTTAAGTTTGAAAAATCAGATGTTTTGCGCGAAGTGACAGTAGTACCCACCTCAACGCTTCGCTTATGAGGCGTGCAAAACAGTATAAAAGATTTTAACTTAGTGATCGTATAATTATATTTGTATTATTATTTATTGCAAACGTTTGCTTTCACCATTTTGATAAAACTTTTTGAATTATACGTTTTAATGCAGTTTCTATAAAACCGGTCACCATTTCGTCATAGCTAAATCACGTAAAATATACTATTTTTTAATTAAAAAATATTATCACAGTATATCAACCGATATCCAAATTTTAATATTCATTTAAATAATATTTTACCGATTTAAAACCGATATTCACGTCACTAAACACGAAAACACACAGCAGAGAGACAATTGCAACTAAGAGATTGTAGACGAGACCTATTGTTATATGCACAGTAATTTGTTATTGCACTCCTTGGTACACTGTAAAAATATTTATTATACGTCATAGATCAAACGATTACTGTTGAAGAGTATGTTGTATGGGAATCGTTTTAGCACTTGTAGTTTTGCATGTAGGTTGTTGAAGTTATAGACTACAAGCCCGCATAGGACAAAAATATGGGTCAAATGAA